>LPNX010525915.1:68487-88893 GCA_001517045.1 Pseudotsuga menziesii | reverse complement strand
AACTCAAAAGGATGAAAACAAGAAAAGGACTGAACTAATCCAAAGCAAAGGAGGGTCCCACATTTTTTAGAAATTTGGGAAAACTGTTGCAGCTGCAACAGGATCAACACTTACATCTGACCATGGAAGGAACCAATCCTCTCAACATGTTAGAATGGATCACGGACTCATCACTTCCCCTTGGAGGGAACCTCGATCTGGAGAACACCAAGCTTCTCCCTGAAGTACTCAAACTTCACTCTGGCCAATGGCTTAGTCAACACATCAGCTATATGTTCATCCATCACAACATACTGGAGCTTCACTACCCCTCTCTGCACCATATCCCTGATATAGTGATATTTGATCTCGATATGCTTTGACTTGTCATGGAACATTGGGTTCTCAGACAACTTCACACAACTTTGGTTGTCGCAATATATACAAGTAGCATCCAACTAGAGATCAAATAAATCGGACAGTAGCTTCCTCAGCCATACTGCCTCACAACTAGTTGAACAAGCTGCGACATACTCTGCTTCAGCTATACTAAGTGCCACGCAAGACTGTTTACTGCTAAACCAAGATATCACACCTGATCCCATACTGAAGCAGCACCCTGAAGTGCACTTCCTATCGATGGCACTGCCTGCCCAATCTGATTGAAACATAAACTTCCAGGTTAATCTTCTTATTCACCTCATACTTGAGACCATAATCAACTGTACCCTTCAGGTACCTCACTACATGCTTTGCAACCATCAGGTGAACATGTCTCAATGTGTTCACAACAAAGCCAATACCTGGTCTCGTATTCGTCAGGTACATCAAGGAACAAATCATCTGAAGATACATCGTAGCATCAACTACTTCTGATGAAGCATCACTTAATAGTGTAACATCCCCGTAAACAATACATCATGAAAAATTCTAATTAATCAAAGAAACACAAACACAGGGTTTGTTTTAGCTCTCAAGATATTTTATTGATCATGTAAAAGAAATTTTAGAAAGAGTATAAGCAAACGAAGGATGTCCAAAAAGTTTCTTTAGATTTAAAGAAAACAGGTAGCTACTAGATACTTGATTTTGACAAAATACACATAGATGATAGTTTCATAGAGTACAATTTTAAGATCTATCAATAGCCCATTTACGGTTCATTTCATTGGTAAGCAAACAACCATAAGTCAAGCTGAAGTATATGAGAAACTAAATCATATCTACTTACTTGAATCCAGGGGAAACACACCTGGAGAATCAACTCCTCCTAACCATAGGAGGTAGCAACTCAACGGTTTGCTCCGCTCCACCCTCGAGTTGGATCACCAACCATGCACAAGAACAGCAAGTAACTTCCTCGTGGCACTCAATCCTTGAGTTCGTAACACGTTTTCACGATGGACTTATAAAATAGAAAAACACTCAACACATGCACTCAACATTCATTTTCCCCATGCTCAACACATCGTCCCATGCTATTCCAGTGCACTCATATAAATAGCTTTGCCCAGGTCTTATGCCATCCCAATCAAATCTCCAATCAGATCCTTAAATCCCTATGATTTAGGATCTTGTCTGGTTGTTGAGTTTTGGATTGGATTTGATTGGTAACAATCACTCTAGCTTGCTTACACATGTTCTTTGGTGCCATGGTTGGTGTCCCCTCATGTAGTTGAGTTCTCCAAGTGTTATTTTCTTTATTAATATATAAATAAATAAAAAGGTTTGTTGTGCAAATGTCATTTGATTTTTTTTTGGGTTTCATAACTCCTTACATAATTAAAAATAATTTTCAAACCATGAAAACAAAAGCAGTGTCATGGGGGTATTACAAATAGCTTCAGGCTCGATGCCATAGGTTTGGTCACGGACTTGTAGTCCATCATCCTGAACCTCTTCAGGATCTCTACTGCATACTTCCCTTGACCCAGGGAGATTCTTCCACACCGCCATGCTTAGAAAGTAGTGCATCATATCCAAGTCCTTCATCTCGAACTCGGAAGCAAGTCTCCCAACTTTAATTAGTTGCTCTTTTTTGTCAGTAACAAGTCATCGACATATAACAGGAGCATCACGGGTCTTCCACCTTCAACCTTGAAGAAAATGTTGGAATCCTCTTTACTCTCAGTAAATCCTAGAGCCATCAGTAAGTTGTCCATCATGTCGTACCATGTCAAACCTCAGGATCTTCTGCAGTCACTCCCTTTGAAGCGGAGCATCATTCTTCCTCTGTTTTTCATACTCTATGCACTAAAACATTCTATACCGAAGTGACAAGTAGCTTCCTCTGCTACTAATATTCTATGTATCTATCTAGGATCACTAGATACCAAGAACCTCTATCTTGAACTTTTTCAAAAGTTCTTCTCGCAACCATCTATGAGCTTGTCATCCTCTATAGGCTTTCATTCTTCAACCTATATCAAAGGTTAAGATATTCATCACTTTAGGTGATCCCCAAGCTCCTCATGTATGTGTTACCCCATGGGTGTCTTCTGATCTCGTACAAGTCCTTCCTTCATTTGCACACATGATTCTTCCTGTCATGTGCCTCAACTCCCACTGGCTGCAAATTTCTCTTCGTAGTCTATGCCTTCTTTCCATGAGAAGCCTCGTGCTACGAATCCTGCCTTGTATCCCATGATGTTGCCATATATTGCATGCTGGATCTTGTAGATCCATATGGAAGATACTACGGACTTCCCTTCAAGTCTCGATGCCGCATCCTAGACATCATTCTTCTTGAATTGGTCTTGCCTATATTCTTGGCTACTTATTCATAGCTGGAAGGTTCTGCATCAATGATGTTGCTGCATTCGTCATATTATTCTTCGTCTTGAACTGTCATCACTTGTTCTTTGGAACAAGTCTCATCCTTCTTTTCTTGTAGGTGATTGTACACGATCTTTCCTACAAGTCAAATGCACCAGTTGTATGATTAGAAACATTTCATAATGCATATTCATAATGGTAAATTCTTATGCATAAAGATATGATCATGCAACTATTTTAGCCAATACAACATTCATCCATATCTCACGAAAACTTTCTAGATGCCTTCCATCTCTACCAGGACAACATTGATATTGTGCACTAATCCAATATGTCAGCAAAGAGGTTTCATTATAGATAAGTAGCAATGGATAGTTGTATAGCACCATGAACTACTTACCCATCACATGCATATTAGTAGTATACTGTCATTAATGCAAACATTCTATCATGCATAATACATCAACTAAATATAAACAAATGCATAACAAAACAATATCATGAAATGACAATTGAATACTTATCTTTATTTGCTTCATGGGTAGACTCCTTCTTGGGTCTCATCGTCTTCTTCATTCATAACAACATCATTTCTTATCCAAATGATAAGATGGATAAGAGGTTCTTCAAGAGTTGAGTCCTTCGTATTCCTCATCGCTTGAGGGATCTTCTTTGGATGGTGAGAGCTTGATATTCAGTTTCTCCCATCTTATTTTCTCTTATTAAGAGTCAAGCTTCTTCTTGTGTATGCTCTTCCCAGAGTATGTTGAAAGTAATCACTTCCTTCTGGCACACATTCCTTGAATGAATGAATCCCATGATCATGGGAGGCCATTCAAGGTGGTTATCACAACTTTTGCATTCTCCACTTCTTCTTCTACCTCTTCAAGTTGTTCTTTGATTTGTAAAGTATGACTGTATGGTTTTTGTATTCTGGATCTTCACATTCTTCAACTGTTTTCTCAAAGTCATCTTTTGATTTATGTTCTTCCCTTCAAATAGCTTGGTCAAGGAATCAAACATATCTTTAGGTGTATCTAGGGAAGACACTTGTGGTATAAGGTGATCCTCTATTGAATCAGCAATGATCTTCTTGGCCTTGACCAAGTTCTTCTTGAGTAAGGCTTTAGCCTCATCTCCCTCTAGAACTGGAACCTCTCTACTTATGTGGGTGTCCAATTCATTTCCTTCAAGAACTAGTGAGATCCTATACTTTCGTCCTTGGAAGTTTCCAGCCTCACCAAGCTTGTCATCAAGATGGTGTGATTAGTCATCTTGAAATGAGAACCTCAACTATAAATAGAAAATGATTAGATCTTACCGATTTGAGGTGTCCATCTTGGTTATGGAGCTGGTTGATCTAGGGTTTGTCAAAGAAACCCTAATTTTCAAATCTTGGAATATTTCAGATCTGATTGGATAGAAAGATAGATCTCTTCAAGGCGAGCCGTCCAATGTACTCCTTTTCTGAAAACAGTGGAGGGAAGCTCCCGGAACAGGAAGCCCTAGTTTACCAATTTCTTCTGCAGAAATGCTTGATACTGTTTCTGCGGTATCTATGAAATTACTACTCCTCTGTGTCTGAAATTTGCGTACTGAGGTATCCTCGTCTGTCCTTGTTCCAACACCACATATTTCATCAGAATTGGTTTTACCAATTGAGACTTATGAGCGTTTTCCCAAGGTGACCTGTTTCAGGACTGTTCATCATAGCGAAGTTGTATGGACTTCCATGTGTCCCTGTTTCATCTTCTGGATCCGAAATGTTTACCACATAAATTACAGTCTGTGCCCTTTCTGGAACATCTTCAAAAATTTCATTTGGACCTTTGTATCCCGAGATATAGCAATTCTCCCCAGGTGTCATGTTTGGGAAGGAATCCTAGGAGAGGCTGGAACCCTAACATGGAGGAATCATATCTCCTTGAATATAGCGAATCGGAGGTTAAAACTTGGACACAATGTACATCAGGAATTTATCTTCGACTTGTGAAATTTTTGGCCCCTGAGACTTCTTCAATCCTGAGATATAGCGAATGTACCAAAATGTATCAGTTTCAGTATTTTAGGGTTCTTCAGGCCCGAGGTCAAACTAGGGTTTGACTTTCCCGGAGTTTCACCCAACCAAAAATCTCGACCCAGGTCTCTAAAATTTGATTTTGATGAGGAGATTAATCCTATGCCGGGCTCACTCAAAAATTCCTCTTCTGTAAAATGCCCTAATTTCTCGCACCAAAAATTAGAGTTAGCCTAGCATACTTTTGTTGATGGATTGTGGAGAGAGACCCAAAAAGTAAGAAGCCCTAGCTTCCGTAGCTGCACAATGTCTTCTTCTTAGGTTAGCTCTGATACCATGTTAGATTTTTAGCATTTAAGCAATATGATCTTAGGATCTTATCTGAGAGAATAACATGCACATCAATAAACACAAGAGACAAGAGACACAAAGAATTTTCCTTGGGGAAACCATAAAGGAGAAAACCCTGTAACTTCCTCAAAGATAGAATGAGCACCAATGGCAGCAGTAAAACCCAAAAAAATAAAGATGATCTCCAAAATCTTGTTCTCTCTCTCTCAGTTGAGAGAGCTTCTCCTCTCTCACTCATGCGCCCCAGTGAGTGAGTGTGTGTATAATAAATAGAGAGGCTCACTCTCTATTTATATTCTTTCGTCCACTTAATGTCCACTTTAACATGTCGGCCCCACTTAACAATTACTTACTAGGGCTGACATCTCTAGGAGAGTCTAATAGCCCTAGTGCCCCACAACTGTTGGCACTTTGCCCCTCCGATCAACAAGGAGGGTTACCCTCTATGACTTTACATGACTTGTTTACATTATTAAATCTCCTGATAGGAACATCGGGATATGACATGACTCAATTACATTACAAATGCTTCCCGGAATAAACATCGGGGTACAATACATAAAATATACAAGTGAATACATTCTAAAGTTACAAATACATCAACAGAGTAAACTAGTTCTACTGAACTGCATTCTATGGTTTTTTCTTGAGAATAAACTTTGAAGGCTCTCAATCTCACACCTATACATTCAATCATTTCATGTCATTAAAGTTTAGGTGTCTATCCTTAAGGATGGAAAGATCATGATGGGATTTGATCCACTTATGTGTTCATGGGGAATGTAATGCAAGCCTCACATGTACAAATGCTACCTCTAGGTTCCCCCATGGAAATTCAAGGATTGGATTCCCTTGTGGGAATGGAGCCTTGGTCACCAATGAAAAACTTGGCATTCCTCATTAGTGGATCCAACCCCTTTGCTAGTAAATCATGGCCATAGTTGTAACCATTAGTGTATGGTTTTAAAGATCATAATATGGTGGGATCTAATCCACTTATGTTTGAACATGGAGTGTAATGCGGGCTTCACTCGTTCAACTACTACCTCTAGATGCCCCAATGGAAACCTCGAGGGACAAACTCCCTCACACAAATTGAAACCTTGGTCACCAATGAAATACTCCTCATTCCTCACTAATAGATCCAACCCCTTTGGGTGAGGAATTGTGAAAAGTCTAAGGATTGAAATCTTTTTCTAAATATAGTATTCTCATTGAATATTTTAGTTGGATCAAATCATTGTGTACACAATATAGGTAAGTATTCAATAAAACCATAAATTTACTATTAATCCTATAAATTGTGTCTATCTTTTTCAATCTAAGCATACTTTTTTTTCTTAGAAAAATAAATTAAAAAATAATTAAAAATTTGTAACTTCTCATTAATTACAAATAAATGTTATATTTTGCAGATGCTTCAATAGAATTTCCATAATATCCATAAAGTATTATGGAAAGCGACTTATATCAACCAAAAACGAGAAATCACAAACTAGTGAAGAATTTTTTTCCTTTTTTCCTTAACTTTTGTCCAAAGCTCTATAGTTTGAGCCTCAAGGGATAAATATACATCAACAATCTATACCAACGCTTGATTTTTATCCAAAGTAGAAGATTTAGACTCGTGAGACCTTTTCATTCCTTGAGTTAAGCTTCATTTAAACAATCTCCCTCATAAGAGAGGATTTTGCAAAGGCATTCATTCACCTTGAATATTCATGGACTTTTGTAAATCTACATTATGTTTTCTTATTTTATCAATATTTTTTTTCAACCTCTTATGTGGCCAAGACTTTTGCTTCCAAATCCCTTTCATCATCAAAATCTAAAAGCATATATGGCTACAAACTTTTGAATTTAAAAATGATGTTTTTTCTTTTTTCAATGAACTCTAGCTTATGGATAAAAATCCTAAAAATATTTAGTTTGTTGACATATCTGATAATAAAAATAATTAGTTTGTTGACATATTTAACAATGAAAAATAGTGTACTCATAATCCAATATTGAAGTCCATGAGAATCAGCCATTTCACTATCAACTTATTTAAAAAACTTTTACCAAGGTCAAGTTCCACACATACACATGCATTAAGTGTACAATCCCATTTTTTCTATTCAAAATTTGTTTTCAAAATATTCCCATCCCAAAATATATAAATATTAAAGCATGCTAAAAATGAAGGTTTAAATTTAAAAAAAAACATATAAATCATAATTTATAAAAAAAATTATATAAAAGTTAAAAAAAATTAAGCATACTGAAAATGAAGATTTAAATTAAAAAAAATATAAATCATAATTTATAAAAAAAATTATACAAGCTGAAAATGAAGGTTTAAATTAAAAAAACATATAAATCATAATTTATAAAAAAAATTATACAAAAGTTTCAAAAAATTGTAAGTAGTGATTTTTTTTGAAAGTCTAAACTTAACCTAATGGTGAAAATTCACAACAAAAAAATACCCTATACTCTTAGATAATCCCCTTGCATAGGGTAAAATTTCTATTTCATGTTAGACATGTGATACCATTTTATGGTATATCTCATGTGGGTGATTTAAAATCAAACTTGTTATTGTGTTATATGTTTTTGTTCATTTACCTTTTAGAATATGGTTTTAAGAATGAATAGGTCGTTGTGATTAGTGTGATATGAAATTGGTTTATTTTCTTTTTGGAATATGGTTTTAAGAGTGAATAGGTGGTTATGATTAGTGTGATATGGAATGTGAATTTTTTAAAATTAAAGTAGTAAGTTCAGAGAAACTTGTGAATAATTTGGGGTTAGGGTTAACTTTTTTTAGTTCATATTAATCATGTGTTATAGTTTTATGGTATATCTTAAGAAAAATCAAGCTGGTTAGTTAATATTTTTAAAATAAAGATGTAAGTATGGTAGGTTGAGCAAACTCAAAGCCAAACATCCAAATCAAAACATGTCTCAACAAAATTGAACCCAAGTAGACATATTGAAATCCATCTAACCCCACCAACGGACCATAGTATCCTTGACAAGTATCTTTATTCACCTTATATATTCATTAGAATAAAAAATCAAAATCATTTTTATTTATTCTTTTTATGAACATATTGATTAGAATAAAAAATCAAAATCAATTTTATTTACTCCCCTTATGTGGTAGAATAAAAAGTTAGTTTTTTTATTATTATAAAAGTTTGGAATACAATATTTTGATGGATCCAAATGAACAAGTCTTCAAAACTTTTTATTATTATTATAAAAGTTTGGAATACAATATTTTGATGGATCCAAATGAACAAGTCTTCAAAAAACTGTGGAAATTTAATATTATGTAACACATTTCATGTAACCTCCACAAAAAGATCCAAATGAACAAGTCTTCAAAAAAATGTGGAAATTTAATATTATGTAACACATTTCATGTAACCTCCACAAAAAGTTAAACCAAAAATCAGTTTCGCCGTTGCCGGGGATCGAACCCGGGTCACCCGCGTGACAGGCGGAAATACTTACCACTATACTACAACGACTAATGCTAAAAAGAATGTGATAAAGTCGGGTTCACAGGAAATTCGTCACATCACATTTAAAAATAGAGCATTTTCAACGACTGATGCTAAATTAAAGTATGTGATAGAGTAGGCTCGTAGGAAATTTAAAAATAGAGCATTTTCGCAGCGGCTTGATAAATTAGAGCTGTATCGTGGGCTCAGTAGCAACAATCTCAGCGTGAACTGAATTTAGAGAGAACTTGGGCCTCTTAAACGTACTAGTTGTCATCATCGCCCGCTATTAAGAATAATCTCCTCTAACCATATTAGTCTTGTTGGAATTATTTTCCCGTAGGAAATGTGGGACTAACTGCCCTGCTCTCGAATCACTGTGCTGCGAACTCTATCGAATTGAATCCCCACCATTTATTCAAATCACTTCACTACTTTTAATTTATTTTATAAGTTTTATCTACCATTCGCAGTTCTTTTTAATTTATCTACTGTGAAACTTAATCAATCACGTACTTACCAATGTACAGAGTTATGTCGACTTTGAATATACCAAATGTCGAGAAAGATTAAATTTTTTGAGCTGCAAACTTTACCTTAAATTTTACACTTTAAAAAAGATATAATATGTAAATTTCTTGTGTGCGCTCAAATCCTTTGTATGTAAATATATAATTTAATGATGGGATGATTCAAATCTCATATTACATAACAAAAAGTATCCAAGTTTCATTAAATTTTTAGTTTTAATTAATTGGAATATATATCTCTTTTGTTTTGGCCAACAATGTAAATTCCTTATTTACTTAATATTTTATTATTTAATAAAAGTGCCATGTGTCAGCTTCACATTGAGTACATAATTACACTTCTTATTTACTTAATATTTTATTTAATCCAAGAAAAAATGAGATTGGAAAAAAGGGTCCAAATCCCAAATTCAATGGGGAGAGCTCCAATCCTAGGTGGGGAACATAAGGACAAATCAAAGTGTATCTAATATAATGTAGGATTTCATCTTGAGAATATATGCATGCAAAATACCATATATCAAATAGTGTAGACTCCTCACTAGAACAACCTAAAAGTACCATGATGCAGAAAGAATTCCTGATGAGCGAGGTAAAATAACACAAGGGGATGATTTGGTGGATGTTGCATCATCATAAACCACATATATTCTTGATTCATGTGCCTCTAATCACATGGTGATATCAAGATATCCATTCACGTATTTGGATACTTGCAGTAGTCCTTCCATTTTGATGATAGATAACACACCTATTCCAATATGCACAAAAGGGGGGATTGATCTTGGTGGTAGGTATTTTAAAAATGTGTTGCATGTACTTTCGTTGTCCACAAATTTTATATTTATATATAAGATCACACATTCAGGTTCCATAAATCAAGTGGTATTCACTCCAAAGACAATGGGGATTTCAGATATTTCTAGTGGGTCACAAGTTGTTGTCCGGGTAGTAGATCATCAATATAGGTTATACACATTTTCCTATTTCATTCCTAAAATTACATCTAAAACACTTTTAATACATGGAAATGAATTGAGTAGGTAATGGAATGATATATTTAGACATCTCAATTATAAATACTTGCAACAACTCAATAAGCAAGACATGGTAACAAGGTTGCTGGATATAATGTTTTCCAATGGAGTTCATCACAACTGTATTCCTGGAAAGCATACTAAGGATAAATTTGTGAAGGGGGAGGCTTGGAGAGCATCTTCAAAACTTGAAATTATCCATAGTGGCTTCACAAGACCATTCCATATACTTTCATGAGCAAGACTAGTTATGTTCTTACATTTATTGATGATTGGTTGATATTTACTTGGTTCTATTTTCTAAAGTCGAAATCTGAGGTATTTGAGTGTCTTAAAGAATTCAAATCCTTAGCATATAATCATCCAAATACGAATATAAACATAGTGTGGACATATAATGGGGCAAAGTAGGTCAACAAATATTTCCATCAACTATGTTTTGTAGCAAGTATCGAATTGTAGGACATAGTGCCATGTACACCATAGTAGAACGATAAAGTTGAGAGGAAGAATATATATTTGAAATAGATGCCCAACTTCATGCTTCAAGCCAAATTGAATCTATTAATTTTGCAAGATAGATAGAGAACAAATTTATTCACAAATATTTGACAAGAGGCACCCATTACGAAGCTCAGACTAGTAAGAAACTAGAAGTCACACACTTTCAAGTTTTTGGATTTCATGCTTAGGCACATATATCAATGGATAAGTTGAGGGTTATTGAACCTCAAAGTCAAGACTACATATTTGTTGGATATCTAGAAGGTGTGAAGGGGTATAAGTTACTGAACCCTCAAACATAATTGTTTTATATTGAAATAAGTGTTAAGTTTGAAGAAGCCCCTATGCATGCACCTCAAGAGAAACCCATTGTGGATCCACTTGTGCCAAGTGATGTAGATGTTTCTGATTTTTACCATACTACATATTTGAATCGAATTTATGATAATTATGGGGTAATAAGTGAATTAGATGAGCAGGTCATTTTAGATATGACATCGATAATAGTTTGGGCACAATAGACTGTATAAGCTACAAGATATAATTATTCATTGCTGCATGGTTATGCCATTAGATCCTTAGTATTGCATAGAGGCTATAGGAAACATTTATTAGGAGGCTTCCATGGATGAAGAATAGGATTCCCTCATCTGGAATCAAAATTGGGAGCTGATTCCACTTCCTCTTGGAACGAAGCTTGTTCGTTGTAGGTGCCATATATCAAACTAAAATGATAGTGGATGGGATTGTTAGCAAGTACAAATATTGGGTTTTAGCTAAGGGATTCTCACATGTTCATGGGATAGACTTCATAGATACCTTTGCATCGGTTGTGAAGATGGGCTCCATCAGATTAGTTCTAGCCATTGCAATGGCCAACAATTCTTCAGTAACGTGAATAATTAGAGGCAAACCCATTTTGTATGAGTTCCATGTATACTATGTTTCCTCAACATCCATTTATCATTTTCTTAGAACTCGATATGTTATCTCTATGGAAAGGGGTGATCATTGTTTCCCTGCCCAATATATTTTTTATTGGAGAACTCATATTGTAATATTGATTTTGAGTAGATCCCTGACATTACTAGGCCATTACTATGCAAATCATTCCTACTACCTATCACAACCAATCACCCATGTTTTACCCCTTTATTATAAGTTTGGCCACTTGATTCAAAGAGTAGCATTTAATGGACTATGTGGTTGTGAGAAGTCTCTCCCTCCATTTTAATATGATGTGTGTAATTGACCCTTCTACCTTTGAGTAAACTAGTTATACTAAACTGCATTCTATGGTTTTGTCTTGAGAATAAATTTGAAGGCTCTCAATCTCACACCTATACATTCAATCATTTCACGCCATTAAATTTTAAGTGTCTATCCTTAAGGATGACAAGATCATGATGGGATTTGATCCACTTATGTGTTCGTGGGGAATGTAATGCAAGCCTCACATGCTCGAATGGTACCTCTAGGTGCCCCCATGGAAAATTCAAGGATTGGATTCCCTCGTGGGAATTGAGCCTTGGTCACCAATGAAAAACTTGGCATTCCTCATTAGTGGATCCAACCCCTTTGCTAGTAAAGTATGGTCATAGCTGTAACCATTAGTGTATGGTTTTAAGGATCATAATATGGTGGGATCTAATCCACTTATGTTTGAACATGGAGTGTAATGCGGGATTCACTCGTTCAACTACTACCTAATGATGCCCCAATTGCAACCTCGAGGGACAAACTCCCTCACACAAATTGAAACCTTGGTCACCAATGAAATACCCCTCATTCCTCACTAATGTATCTAACCCCTTTGGGTGAGGAATTGTGAAAAGTTTAAGGATTGAAATATTTTTTCGAAATATAGTATTCTTGTTGAATATTTTAGTTGGATCAAATCATCATGTAGATAATAAGGTAAGAATTCAATAAAACCATAATTTTACTATTAATCCTATAAATTTTGTCGATCTTTTTCAATTTAAATATACTTTTTTTCTTAGAAAAATAATTAAAAATTTATAACTTCTCATTAATTACAAATAAATGTTATCGTTTGCAGATACTTCAATAGAATTTCCATAATATCCATAAAGGATTATGAAAAGCATCTTATATCAAACGGAAAAAAGAGAAATCACAAACTAGTGAAGAATCTTTTTCCTTTTTTCCTTAACTTTTGTCCAAAGCTCTATAGTTTGAGCCTCAAGGGATAACTTTACATCAACATTCTATACCACCGCTTGATTTTTATCTGAATTAGAAGATTTAGACTCATGAGACCTTTTTATTCCTCGGGTTAAGCTTCATTTCAACAATCTCCCTCATAAGAGAGGATTTTGCAAAGGCATTCATTCACCTTGAATCTCCATGGACTTTTGTAAATCTACATTATGAATTCTTAATTCATCAATATTTTATTTCAACCTCTTATGTGGCCAAGACTTTTGCTTCCAAATCCCTTTCATCATCAAAATCTAAAGGCATATATGGCTACAAACTTTTGAATTTGGAAAGATGATGTTTTTTTCTTTTTTCAATGAACTCTAGCTTGTGAATAGGAATCCTAAATACAATTAGTTTATTGGCATATTTGACAATAAAAAGTAATGTACTCATAATCCAATATTGGATTCCAATATTGGGTTATTTTTAATTTATCTACTGTTCTTTCATTTACCTTACAACATAATTAAAGCTTTTTTTCTTTTTTTCCCAACTTGTACACAATTTTGTATTTTCAACTTAATCAATCACATACTCACCATTACTTGTAGGTGCTCCTTATTCGTATATAGTTATGTTGGTTTTGAATATATCAAAAGGTTGAGAAACATGAAATTTTTTGAGGTATAAACTTTATCTTAAATTTTACATTTTAAAAAGATGTAATATGTAAATCTCTGGTGTGCTTAAATCCTTAGTATGGAAATCCATAATTTAATAATGAGATGATTCGTGCTCATATCACATAACAAAAAGTATCCAAGTTTCATTAAATTTTTAGTTTTAATTAATTAAAATATATATCTCTTTTGTTTTGAACTAGGACCAACATTGTAAATTCCTTATTTACTTAATATTTTATTATTTAATAAAAGTTCCATGTGTGAGCTCCACGTTGAGTACATAATTACACTTCTTTCTCCCACGGAATTATAGAAGCACTTTTTGGTACAATAATTATATCTCGTCTTCTTCTAGTTATCTATTTATCCAACATTATCTTCTACATGTCTACATATATAATATAATAATTAACATTATCATACTAACTATTAACACCTATAGTTTTGGAGAATGCCATATGATATCATCATTACCAAAGTAACTCAAAAAAGAATCGTGACATCTAAAATCTATAACATGGGGTGGTTACATTGATAGTGCTTAACTAAAAATTGGGAAAATTGGAATGTCTATAGGAGAAGATGGAGAGGTGGTGGTAACAATTTCTTAGTAGTCTTCAAAATAATCTCTTCGTTATTATTGTGGTTATGATTTATTTTTCAATACCATTTGATCCAATTAATTACACTTTACAAGTATTCTATAAATTAACGTTAATGCAAAATGAAATAACAAACAAAGATAAACAAAATAATTTTGGTCTTAATAAAGGTTTATATTAGTGAATTTACATGGTCATAAGTTGAGTGATTAAGGTCATTCTAGTGTCATATCCATGAGCATAATGTTGAGTGATTAAGGTCATATTAGTGTCATATCCATGAGCATAATTTTCCATTATGAATCGAGTAGCTTTGGTTTTGAAATAGTTTGTCAAACTTATGGAAAAATTGTTTATGAAACTCATTTATTTTGGAAAAGAAAAAATATGTTCTAAGTTTTAAATTTCATTTTTGATTTTTTTATAGGCCTAAAATTAACTATGTTATGAAACTGTCCACAATGTATAGGGATATTTGTTAAATCAAAATCATTTTTATAGGCTTCATACATTTTTATGCATTTATTTTGATAAGTTAAAATTAAGAAGGCTTCAAAAACTTTGTACAACTTTATTATACTAAATAGCAGGAAACTTCAAACACGATGTATATAACCTAATCCCACCAATGTCTAATCTAATCAACCAAATATATTGATTAAGTCTAACAAACCACATGAACATTAATTTAAAAGTTAAATCTTAAAAATAGAATAAATATTATGATGATACCTTCTATAAAATAAATCATTATCTCACTCTAGTACTATATACTATGCCCCAAATTACAAAGATTTCTATCTCACTTTAATATTATATATAGTATGCCCAAAATTACAAAGATTCTATGTAGACGAAATTCGAAACTCAAAGGGCATTATAGAACAATTTCATTTGTGTTTAGCATCTAGACCTCCCTTCATGTTTTTAGTTGATTCCTACTTTTGACACTCTACCCCTTGTGTTGAATACTTTCACATATGCTTTTTGAGAAGTTTATGCATGTGATAGTTGAGTTGTTCATTTAGGAGTTTTTTTTATAGGCATATGAAGGTTATTGTGCCAATGTTGTGATGTAAAAAGTTTATATCTATGTTTTAAGTAATTTTTATTGACAATTTATGTAAAATGAACAAACTCAAGTTGTAGATAGCAATATTTTATTTGCTTTTTGGATGGTCCATTTATTTCTTTAATATATTGTTTTTATAATTTTTTTTTCTTAATTTTTGATTTATTAATTCATTTATTTTATTGTGTAAATTAGTTGTTCTTTTAATTATTTTTTGATTTTCATTGTTTTGGGATTGCATCATATAAATTACACATCTTTTACTCAAATTTTATTTTAACAATGTTTTGATTGTTAATGTATGATTTCATTAGATTAAATGACAAATCTTTAATATGATTTTCAAATATTGGTTTGCAGTTATATATTATATATATTAAACAATTTACATATTTTCAAAACACTTTTATGTAGTTTACTTCAAGATTGGGAAGCATAAAAACGTAACAAGCAAAATCAAAAGAACAAATTTATCTAAGATACTCTACAAATTCATAAAATTTATATACCTCCATTTTTAAAGAATTGTATATATTGTGTCTTGAACTTGTAATATTTTTTTGCTTGATGAAATCCTTATTCACACATTGCTCAATCTCATAATTTTCTAATAATCTTACACATTTCCAAGATGAACGCATGCATGCATAGAATCATGCAATCTCTTCTTTCTCCAATGATTCCCAATTATGCCAATCTACTAAGTTGATGCAAATGAAATCACAACTCTAGCCAATGCTTTCTACGGGTTCCCTTGATGCGCATAAAAGCTCTCTACATAACTAATAATAACAAATCTACATGATGGTTGGGACGTTGCACAACAAAAGAAAAACTTAGAGTCTTAAGTTATATCGTAAAGTTTGTTCTTTCTATTCAAGTGCTACAAGTATATTATAACCTTATTTCTAGATAGCAAATTGAAATTAAAAATACATAAATGGTATCATTGTCGTTGGTAAATTGAAATTAAAAATAAATACATTGTACCATTGTCGTTGGTAGATTGAAATTGCAAATAAATAAATTGTACCATTGTCGTTGGTAAATTGAAATTAAAAATAAGTAAATAGTACCATTGTTGTTGGTAAATAGTTTGGTTACCCCATCAACATGAAAATATGTAAAATTGTGTTCGAACAAGGAAGCATAACCTCCTATAAACATATAAACCCATATAACCTAACTAAAAAAATAGGGAACTTGGGGGCCCCCTTATTGGGCTTGGTTTCCTCACCACCCCTTCTCTAGATCTAATATCTAGCTCTGTATCTCTAAATATATAGGTTTTGGGTTGTAGCATCTCTAGAGAATCCTGGAGAAAGATTGAGCAAATCCAGAAGCGTTTTATAATGTATAACCTCAAAATTAAAAGCAATACACCCTACCATATTCTCCTTATAGAAGTGGGTCTTTCCCCTATCGAAAGCCTAGCTATGGCTAGGCTCCTGTTGTACAAGCACAAAATCAATAAACCATAGACTTCCTAAGATAGCTTTAAACTCTAGCTAAAACCACCTAAGGCTCAAGCGAGGTTGGTAGAAAGATACCAGGGCCTGGTTAAACCATTGGGAGACCGACGAAAATGTTGCATTGCAAATTATTAATAACATTAAAAATATTGTTACTTCTAAGTTTAAGGAGAAAATGTAGTGTGAGAAAGATTTGGAGGCTAAAAGAAAGTTGAGATATTATAAGGAGGTCATCAACCCTACTCTAGAAGATCAAAAGTATCTCTCTGTTTTAACTAGTTCAAAGAAAAAAATTATAGCCAAGATAAGAACAAACTCTCATGAGCTACATACTGAAACAGGTTGTTGGGAAGTTCCTAAAACACCATGGGTGGAAATGATCTGTCATCTTTGTGAGAATATGAACATTGAGGATGAAAATCACTTCCTCTTAGAGTGCCCTATGTACACCCACTTTAGATCTTAGTTTCATAATCTTTGTTGCAATCCCGACCTTCCTAGTCTTTTAACTTGTCAAGATTATAGTGAGCTCAGGACGCTTCTCTCCAAGCTCTTTGAGCATAGAAATACAATTTTAAAACAAATTAAATAATTTGTTTCTATAGGTCTGTTAGACCAAAGTTTGGTCTAAGGGGACGTTAACCATCATCATCATCTTTAATGAAGATTGAAAAGTGATTAGGTAGTTATGAAATTTTGTTGTGAGATGAAATGTGACGGTGATTTTGGAAATAGAGAAGGTTTTAAAAATAGTAGTTAATATTTTTTAAATAAAGATGTAAGTTTGGTAGGTTGAACAAATCGAGAGCAAGACATCCAAATCTTAATAGATTTGAACCAGAGTGGATGGAATAAAATCCATCTAGCCCCACCAACGTACCATAACATCCCTAACAAGTATCTTTATTCACCTTATCGATAGATTCATTAGAATAAAAAATCAAAATCAATTTTGTTTATTCACTTTATGCACATATTGAATAGAATTAAACACCTATCTGCAATACAATATTTTGATGAATCCAAATGAACAAGTCTTCAAAAGCTTAATAGAATAGAACATCAATTTTTTTTATTACCTTCAATACAATATTTTGATGAATCCAAATGAACAAGTCTTCAAAAACTGTGGAAATTTAATATTATCCCATGTAACCGCCACAAAAGCATAACCGAAAAATGTAACACATTTCATGTAACCGCCACAAAAGCATAACCGAAAAATGTAACACATTTCATGTAACCGCCACAAAAATATAACCGAAAAATACTTTCAGCGTTACCGGGATCGAACCCGGGTCACCCACGTGTTAAGCGTGAATACTTGCCACTATCCTACAACAACGAGGCTTATGATTAAAGTATGTGATACAAATATGAATTCATCACATCATATTTAGATTTGGAGAATTTCCGAAGCAGCTGGTTAAAATAAGAGTAGAATCATGGGAAATTCATCACATCACATTTAGTAATAGAGTATTTTCGCGGCGGCTGGATAAAATAGGGTAGAGTCGTGGGCTCAGTAGCAACAATCTCAGCGTGAACTGAATTTAGAGAAAACTTGGGCCTCTTCAACGTGCTAGATGTCATCATCGCTCACTACTTCTCATACATAACATCTCAACATCCTCTACGATATTAGTGTTATTAGATTTATTTTACCGTGGGAAATGAGGGACTAACTGCCACGTTTTTGGTACAATAATTCTATCTCATCTTCTTTTAGTGATCTTTTTATCGAGCGTTATCTTCTACACGTTTATATATAATATGATAATTAATATTATTATACTAATTATTAACATAAATGCTATATGGTATCATCACATATATAATATAATTGTGAGAATATAATCCATCGGGATTATATATTGTAAATAAATAAATAAATCTGAATAGTAGGAAGCCGAAAAGGCTAGGCGGAAGGTGAAATGCAACCGTTACATGTAATATATAAATGTATGCATTAGCCATGAATAATATTGAATCGAGAGTTATACTTATCAGTGGTATCAGAGCGGGTTCCTGCCATAACTCTTGGCTGCATTTCAGTCTTGGCCCCTCCTGGCTGCCAGACTGCTCACTCATTTTCCTCAGTCTGCAGATTGCATGCATTGGTGCATGCGCTGGCTGCTCTAACGTTCATGAGTGATTCTCACTCCTGTGATTCTCCTGCTATAGTCTTTGTCCTCTTTGTAACTCCTCCAAGAGAATACCCGCAGGCTACAGCAACACCTCGTATTGAAGACTGAAGCCATTGAAGCCGCCTTGATATTGAAGCTGCTTGTATTCTGCACGTTTTTACTGTCCTTTTCCAGAAAATTGAAATGTTCAAACATTGTTATACCTAACCCTAATTCCTAGTTGCACTCTCTTGTCTCACCATTCTATTTTACCCTTCATGTCATTCCACCACTGGGCATAGCCCGCTCTCTGTCCCGTGCATTCTACTATTACTAGTTTTTTGCCAACCCATCGTGTTCTCTCCTACTGTCGATGTTGTCCTTGCCGGAGGGATCCAGATGCTTCTCCCTGGCCGTTGTGACAGTATTCCTGATGCTGTAAGCGTAGTTCTCCAGCGAGTTCTTCTTCACATCTTCGTCTTCCTCCTTGTATTTCTCGGCACCGTGAACCATCCTGTCGATCTCGTCTTTACTGAACTCATCGAGGTGAGATATTGCCCGTGACCGTAGGGAATCCAAAAACCCTAATTTCTGCCCTAAATATTGAATCGGGAGTTATACCTATCAGAATTATTGTACGGGAGTTATTACTCTTAATATGCGTGGAGTATTTGCTATGCTGCGATCTGCGTTGAGTATATGCGTAGAGTGATGTGATCTATGCTGCGATCTGTGAGTTTACTATGAGTATATGCTTTGAGGTATGCTTGCTATGCTGCGATCTGCGTTGATTATGTGCGTGGAGTTTTGAGTGGAAAATTCTACAAATATTTTCCTGTGGATGAACCGTGAACAATGCGGTTGTTGTACGAGCCCTTTCTTGATGTATGATCCATGGTCGTTGTGTATTTTATGTGCCTATGTATTTGATGCGTTGGGGAAATAGTATTTTTTACGTGACGTGCTTGACCTTTATGAAGCAATTCCCTTCCTTATGACAAGGTGCAAATTAAAGATGCAGCTACACTTCTTGAGAATATTATTGCGTTGAAGACTGATATACATTGCGTTGAAGACTGATATTGCGTTGAAGACTGATATTGCTAATGCATATATATTGAGTTGTGACTGCTATTTTGATGCCCTGGAGAAAATGTATGCGTTGGAGAGTTATTACTTCTCTGAAGAGTGCTGCGACTTCATACAAGGATCGAGATATGCTGCAAGTTATTGATGCCTGAAGCCGTGATATGCTGCTGCTGCAAGTTAATTGTAGGACTAAAGAATCACGAATTCTCACTTGCGTGAAGGTAATAAGTTACACATTTTGCTGAGATTGTCACCGTTGGCATACAAAAACCCTAGTTTATATGCGTTGCTGTTGTATGAGCCTGAGCTTGTTGTATGAGTTATTATTGTTGCATATTTGATGAGGCATGATTGTTGTGGGATTTGAAGCTCGTGATTGATATATTTAATGTATTGAAGAAACCTGTGTATGCTATAAACTTGCATTGTATTCGCCTTGGCAGAGACTGTAGACCTGCAAGGTTATTGTTTTTTTTTCTATTTCTCTTTGTAAATTACACTAACAGTTG
>LPNX010525915.1:44767-65961 GCA_001517045.1 Pseudotsuga menziesii | reverse complement strand
AAACAAATTTTGCATGACAGAATGCAACCCTATATCTACTCCAATGGAACAGAAAATGAAGCTCACATCAAGCGAAGGAAAAGAATTTGAAGATGCGACTAAGTATCGAAAACTTGTAGGAAGTCTTATCTACCTTACAACAACTAGACTAGATATTTCTTATGTTGTTGGCATACTTTCAAGGTTCATGCATAAACCTTGTGAAGGACACTGGTCAGCTGCAAAAAGAGTTCTAAGATACTTGAAGGGGACTCAAGAAATTGGACTCAAGTACTCTAAAGTGGATGACTTCAAACTTATTGGGTACTCAGACTCAGATTTTGATGGCGATAAGGAGACAGGAGTATCAACTTCTAGATACACTATGAGTCTTGGATCAGCAGCTGTCTCATGGAGATCACGCAAACAATCAGTTCCGGTAGATTCAACAACATAAGTAGAATACGTGGCTGCAGCTGAAGCAACGAAAGAAATAGTATGGCTCAGGAAGATACTTGAAGATTTGCAATAAAACCAAGAAAACTCCACTCCATTATTGGTCGACAATACTTCTGCAATCAAGCTGGCTAAGAACCCTAGATTCCATGATCGAACCAAACACATCAACACAAAGTATCATTTGATTTGACATCATGTAGATGCCAAGACAGTCCATCTTCGACATTGTTCCACAAATGATCAAATTGCAGACATCTTCACCAAAGCGCTTGGACGAGAAAAGTTTGAAAGATTCAGAAACATGCTCGGACTTACGAACACCCCTTCGGATTAAGAGGGGGATTGTTAGAATATAATCCGTCGAGATTATATATTGTAAATAAATAAATAAATCTGAATAGTAGGAAGCCAAAAAGGTTGGGCGGAAGGTGAAACGCAACCGTCACATGTAATATATAAATGTATGCATTAGCCATGAATAATATTGAATCGGGAGTTATACCTATCAATAATAATTAATATTATTATACTAACTATTAACATAAATGTCATATGGTATCATCATATGTCAAGTAACTCAAAATATAATTGTAACAACTAAAATATATAACATGGAGTGGTTACATTGATAGAAATTCTATAAAAATTGGGAAGATTGGAATATCTGTAGGAGATGATAGAGAGGTGGTGGTAACTATTTCTTAGTAGCCCCAAAATAATCTCTTTGTGATTATGATTTATTTTTCAATACTATTTGATGTAATTAATTATAATTTATAAGTATTCTGTAAATTAATGTTAATGCAAAAAAAAAATAACAACAAAAAATAAACAAAATAATTTTGATCTTAATAAAAGTTTATGCCAAGTTTATGGTAGTAAATTTACATGGTCATAAGTTGAGTGATTAAGTCTATATTACTGTCATATCCATGCAAATGATTTTCCTTTATGAATTAAGTAGCTTTGATTAATTTTCCTATGAATTGAGTAGCTTTGGTTTTGAAATAGTTATTGATTTTTTATATAAGTTTGTTAAACTTACGTAGAAATTGTTTATCAATCTCATTTGTTTTAGAAAAGAAAAAATATATTCTAATTTTTAAATTTCAATTTCAATTTTTTTATTAACTTAAAGGTAACTATGTGAACTAGGTGTATGGAGATGTTTGTTAGAAGTATATTTATTAAATAAAAGTCGTTTTTTAAATATAAATATTTTTAAAATAAAATAGGTTTATATACAATTATTTTGATAAGTTAAAATTAAGAAGAATTTAAAAACTTTGTACAACTTTATTGTACTGGATAACATGAAACTTCTCTCCAACACAGTGCATATAAGCTAACCCCACCAACGTATAATCTAACCAACAATGCATGCTGATAAAGTATGTCAAGCCACATCAACATTAATTTGAAAGTTGGATATTAAGAAATAGAATATTACATTAAAAAAGTATTGTGATGATACTTTTAGAGAATAAATCACTATCTCACTCTAATACTACATAGTATGCACAAAATTAAAAGGATTTTAGGTAGACGAAACTCAAAGGGAATTATGGAACAATTTCATTTGTGTTTAGCATCTAGACCTCTCCTTCATGTTTTTAAGTTGATTCTTACTTTCGACACTACCCTTTTTGTTGAATACTTTCACATATGTTTTTTGAGAAGTTTATGCATGTGATAGTCGAGTTGTTCATTTAATTTATGTACTCGCTTAACTATTTTTTTTATATGCATGTGAAGGGTATTGTGCCTAGTGTTGTGATGCAAATAGTTCATATCTATGTTTGTGTAGGGATATAGAAAATATGTATTTTTTATTGAAAAATTATGCAAAGTGACCAAACTCAAGTTGTAGATGGCAATATTTTATTTTGCTTTTTGAATGGTCTATTTATTTCTTTAATATATTGTTTTAGTTTTTTTCTTAATTTTCCTTGTTTTTTTATTTTATTTTTGCAAATTAATTGTTCTTTTAGTTATTTATTGATTCTCGTTGTTTTCCTTGTTTCGGGATTATATCATGCAAAATTACACATCTTCCACTCAAATTTTTTTTAACAGCGTTTTAATTGTTAATGTAAGTTTATGTTAAATTGAATGACAAATCTTTAACATCATTGTCAAATATTGGGTTGCAGTTTTTCCAAAAACTATTTTTTTCTCTTTCAAAGTATATACTTTTTTTACTAAATAACTTAACAATTTACATATTTTCAAAACACTTTTCTCTACTTTACTTCAAGATTGAGAGGCATAAAAATATAACAGGCAAAAACAAAAACAAAACTACAAATTTAAGATACCCTACAAATCCATAAATTTATATACCTTCATTTTTTAAAGAATGGTATATACTCTGTCTTGAACTTGTAATATTTTTTTGCATTTGGATTGATGAAACCCGGTTCACACATTGATCGATCTCATCATTTCCTAATAATCTTACAAATTTCCAAGATGAACACATGCACACATAGAATCACACAATCTCTTCTTTCTCCAATGATTCCCAATTATGCCAATCTACTAAGTTGATGCAAATGAAATCACAACTCTAGCCAATGCTTTCTACATGTTCCCTTGATGCACATAATAGCTCTCTACATAGCTAATAATACCAAACCTACATGATGGTTGGGACATTGCACATCAAACGAAAAATTTAGAGTTTTAAGTTATGATGTAAAGTTTGTTCTTTTTATTTAAGTGCTACAAGTATATTATAACCTTATTTCTAGAAAGCAAATTGAAATTAAAAATAAATAAATGGTATCATCGTCATTGGTAAATTGAAATTTAAAATAAATAAATGGTACCATTGTCGTTGGTAAATTGAAATTACAAATAAATAAATGACATCATTGTTGTTGGTAAATTGAAATTACAAATAGATAAATGCCACTTTTGTTGTTGGTAAATTGAAATTAAAAATAAATGAATAGTACCATTGTCGTTGGTAAATAGTTAGGTTACACCATCAACATGAAAACTCTGTAATTTGTTCGAACAAGGAATCATAACCTCCTATAAACATATAAACCCATATAATCTAAGTGAAAAAATTGGGAACTTAGGGCCCCCTTATTGGGCTTGGTTTCCTCACCACCCCTTCTCTAGACTAATATCTAGCTCTTTTCTCTAAATATATTAATGAAGATTGAATATATTCATTGCCATGGAATGTGGGATTAATTGTGCTGTTATGCTCAAATCACTTTGTTATTAAGCTCGAATTGAATCTCATGCAATAGATCTGCCATTTCTTTATTCAAATCACTTCACTCATTTAATTTATTCAAATCACTTTAGTAATTTCATTAAATTGTTTCCATCTGCTTTTTAAAAACTTGGTCACAACCTTGTACATCCAATCTAAACAATCACATGCTTACCATTACCTTTAATCAATCTATCTCTTCTATTACTATTTATGTATTTCTCAATCGTTACCCCATAAACATCTCTCTATATATCATATGATAACCAACATTAGCATACTTATTATTAACATTTATACCACATAATTACATCACCAACCAATATTATGGGGAATTTTATGGATTCAAACATATTTTAAAGTTTGAAAATATTGGAAAATCTTACTAATTTATCTTTTCCTTCTCACTACTCCCCCAACTCTCATATATCTCCTTGTGCTTAAAATATCAATGGGTTTATTTATTTATTTTTGGCTAGGAGAGTAGAGTGCCAAAGGGCCCAGAGTCGCATTGTAATCAAAGCATTGCCAAAATGTTCAAGACTAAGCAACCATTGAATGTTGGTTTTCCTATTTGGGTTTTCATGGTAATTAATGTCTTATGTGCAATTTTTAATGTGTTTGATTGTTTCTCTACATTCATTTGTTTATTGAGTGGCTTGAGAGCTCCTCTTCTTGTTTATTGTCTTGTAATGAGCTATGAAAACTAATGTGTGAGTTATGAGTATATTAAATAGTGTTATTACTACATATTTCTTATTTTTGTTGAACTAGAGACGTTCCAACAACAATAAGATACCATCCATTGGATTCCCAATCAATATCATAGATCAAGGGACTGGATTTAAGAGTTGTTACAATTGTGTAGGAGTTTCTAAATTGAGTTTTTAAGATGTATTGATTGCCTATGGTAAATTTTCTTTAGCTATGGAATTTTTTTGTTTCTTTGAGAGAATTTATCAATGTCTAGGAAGAATTATCATTTCCATGGGTGAATTTGATTTCACTATGGATATTTTGTATTCCAGGTTGTTATCTAATTGCATATGTATTTTTTCTCTTATACATGGCCATACACACCTTTTTCGAGAGAGTTTAGGTTTGTCGGTTGGAAAAATTACTTAGCTATAAATTTCCACTCAGTGATAGCAATTGTTTACTCACTTTACTAGACATTTGTTATCCCAATGCTAGTCAAATTATATTAAGTGCATGGTGAATGTTTGAAGGTTTCTCTTCCTCCATTTCCAAGTGATTCCTCTTACCGGTGTGCCAATCCACCATTGATTAGTTGGGCGTTATCATTATTTGGAGGGATGCATGCCTCTCTTACTTGTCAAAGCTAGTTACTTTGGATTGAATTCTTTTTTTTTGGGTGTGCAAAGGTGGATTTATTGGGCATAGGTTGAATAAGTTGCATTCACTACTTCATTAATAAAACTAATCCTCACACCATTTGTTAAAAGTGGCATATACATGTCTCCTCACCTTATTGAATGATGTGCATGCATCATATTAAGAGAGGAAAATACACACACACATGCGTACATGCATGCATGCATGCACACATACATAAATACATACATATACAATTATCACTTCGTAGGGTGGATTTGATTTTCCTATGGAGTTTTTAATTTCCTAGTGATCCGGATTTATGTGTGAACGAAATGAAAGAACATATATAGAATCATAAACACAAACATATTGCAATGAAAATAGAGATACATTAAACACATATTCTATTAAATGGCGGAAATAGAACTTTACTGTAAATACAACATCTAGAATGGTGGTAGCTATATTTGAGAAGAGAAGTGGTATCATTTTCCTCACACATGTTGATACTTTGAAGTAAATTAGATTATTAGAATACTGATAATGTTTTTCCACAATTATGGATGTTGTATTTATTAGAAATAAATAGTTTTCTTAATATATGTTTGTTCTGCATGTGCACACTCATCTAATCAATCCTAATGATATCTATGCTACTGAATTAATTAAATGGAATTGTGATAGTGCATTTATGGGTGAAGTTTACAATTGAGGAGATCAAAAGGACTTTGGAATTTAAGAATTATATTTGCAACACATATTTCATTTTCCATGTTGACCATGGTTTCATTCTCTACTTCTAGAATACTTTAATCTTCTATATTTATGAAACACTCCTATAACCTTCTAGTGCATTATCTTACTTACCTAATTCATTGTCGCATCCAACAATTTCTCTAGGTATTAATAGGAAAGTCTACTTTGATAGATTCTCCAGTGGAAACAACTGGTATCATAGCTCAAGAAGTTATAGGGGGGTGTTAGGATGATTGATACTTAAGTAGTTGAAGTTGAACATGATATCACCATTAAGTCAACTAGGATCTCCCTGTATTATCAAATGGAAAAAGAGTCTCTAAAAACTTCATGGGAAAAGAATGGGAAATGTGTATTTCATAAACTTGATCGATTCCCTTGGGCACACTAAATTCTCATTAGAGGCCACCATAGCCCTAAAAAATAATAGATGGTGCATTAGTTATGGTATACTATATCGAGCGAATCTATGTCTAGACCGAATTTGTCATGTGCCAAGATCTCAAATAAAGGATTAATCCCATTCTTACTCTCAGCAAGATTGATACACCCTTCCTTGATTTACAAGTTGACAGGGAGGAAGCTTATAAGATCCTATCAAGGGCTATTGAGAATGTGATTGTGGCCATGGTTGCTTATGTGGTTTGGGTACGATGAAATGAAGATAATGGAGAGGTTGTGGGGAGACAACTATTTTGACACTAATACAAGAAGATGGTCATTGAATAATTTAGGTTCACACACCTTCAAGAGGGCCTGGGATTTGTTCAATTCATATATGAGCCCATTAGGTAAACAATGATAAGATATGGACTATGTTGCAGAAGTTGGGGACTTGTTTCTAGATCTAGTTTTGATCTCTTATAGTGATCACGATATTTTACTTGGTAATAGAACTGGTTGGAATCTAGGATTAACATACTTTATAATATAGGACAAAGACATATAAAAAGCACCACAACATATCAGATGGATCAGCTTTGGCGTGTGATTTTTACTCCATTCAATTACTTTGAATGGAAGTTTGAGAAAAACCTTAGCTTAAGGAGCAAGTGTCTCTATAGGGTTAATATGGGAACAAAACTTGAACCAAATCCTCATGTGGATAAGGCAAAGTGGTTTAACAAGATGGATAAGGCCTATGGGTTGTTGTTCCTTCCAATCTCACCATATCTTTGATTTCATGTAAAAATTGCTACAAAACTGAATGAAGTATGGACCAAACTAGAGGGTTTTTTCAAAAAGTAGTATATGATATGGGGACACTAATTGGAGAACAAGACCATATATTTAAGCCCAAATAAATTCAACACCATTCAATATTTTTTTAGACAATTTAAATCATTAGTTTTGTAGATTAATTTGTGTGGTATTTAAAGGGAAAAATAACAACTTATACTATCTATTATCTCAAAACTGGGTGCACAATACTTAGTGTTCATTCTTCCTTCTATACTACAAAACTAGCTATGGGAACCACATGGAAGGTGCTAGAGCTTGATGGTTTTTCCATCATAATCACACAAGAAAAAGCTAAGCTCATTTATATGGTTTCCCTAAATCTCTCAAAGGCTTATCAATTTGCAACAAATGAGGGAGCTAATACATGCATCAAACTAGACAAGAAAAACAAAGCCAAGAAAAACTGAGATTGGAAAAAGGGTCCAAATCCCAAATTCAATGGGGAGAGCTCCAATCCTAGGTGAGGAACATAAGGAAAAAGAAAAGTGTATATAATATAATGGAGGATTTAATATTGAGAATATATGCATACAAAATACCATAGAACAAATAGTGTAGACTCCTCACTAGAACAACCTAAAAGTACTAGGAAATGTTAGGAAAAATGATGTAGAAAGAATTCCTGATGAGTGAGGTAAAACAACACAAGGGGATGATTTGGTGGATGTTGCATCATCATAAACCACATACATTCTTGATTCAAGTGCCTCTAATCACATGGTGATATCAATATATTCATTCACGTATTTGGATACTTGCACTAGTCCTCCCATTTTAATGATAGATAACACACCTATTCCAATATGCATAAAAGGGAGGATTGATCTTGACAGTAGGTATTTTAAAAATGTGTTATATGTACTTTCATTGTCCCAAATTTTATATTTACATATAAGATCACACATTCAGGTTCCAAAAATGAAGTGGTATTCACTCCAAAGACAATGGGGATTTTAGATATTTCTAATGGGTCACAAGTTGTTGTTCGGGTAGAAGAAAATCAATATAGGTTATACACATTTTCCCATTTCATTCCTAAAATTACATCTAAAACACTTTTAATACATGGAAATGAAGTGAGTAGTTAATGGAATGATATATTGGGACATCTCAATTATAAATACTTGCAACAACTCAACAAGCAATCCATGGTAACAAGGTTGCTGGATATAATATTTTCCAATAGAGTTTATCACGGTTGTATTCTTGGAAAACATACTAAAGCGAAATTCGTGAAGGGGAAGGCTTGGAGAGAATATTCAACACTTGAAATGATCCATAGTGGCATCACAAGACCATTCCATATACTTTCATGAGCAAGACTAGGTATGTTCTTACATTTATTGATGATTGGTTGATATTTACTTGGTTCTATTTTCTAAAGTCGAAATCGGAGGTATTTGAGTGTCTTAAAGAAATCAAAACCTTAGCATATAATCATTCAAGGAAGAATATAAATATCGTATGCACATATAATGGGGTGGAGTATGTCAATAAATATTTCCATCAACTATGTTTCTTAGCAAGTATCGAATTGTAGCACACGGTGTCATATACACCATAGTAGAACGATAAAGTTGAGAGGAAGAATATATATTTGAAATAGATTCCCAAATTCATGCTTCAATCCAAATTGAATCTATTAATTGTCCAAGATACATAGAGAAAAAATTTACTCACAAATATTTAACAAGAGGCACCCCTTACGAAGCTTAGACTAGTAAGAAATTGAAAGTCACACACTTTCAAGTTTTTGGATTTCATGCTTGGGCACACATATCAATGGATAAGTTGAGGGTTATTGAACCTCAAAGTCAAGACTACATATTTGTTGGATATCTAAAAGGTGTGAAGGGTTATAAGTTATTGAACCCTCAAACATAATTGTTTTATATTGAAATAAGTGTTAAGTTTGAAGAAGCCCCTATGCATGCACCTCAAGAGAAACCCATTGTGGATCCACCTGTGCCAAGTGATGTAGAAGTTATGATTTTGATAATAATTCATATTTGGATCAAATTGATGATAATTATGGGGTAACAAGTGAATTATATGAGCAGGTCATTTTAGATCTAACACCGAGATTAGTTTGGGCCCAATAGACTCTACATGCTACAAGAGACAATTATTCTTTGCTGCATGGTTTCTCACTAGATCCTTAGTCTTATAGAGAGTCTATAGGAAACATATATTAGGAGGATTCCATCGATGAGGAATATGATTCCCTCATCTGGAATCAAAATTGGGAGCTGGTTCCACTTCCTCTTGGAACAAAGCTTGTTCGTTGTAGGTGGATATATCAAAGTAAAATGACAGTGGATGGAATTGTTAGCAAGTACAAATATTGACTTTTATCTAAGGGATTCTCACATGTTCATGGGATAGACTTCATAGAGACCTTTGCATCAGTTGCGAAAATGGGCTCCATCAAATTAGTTCTAGCCATTGCAATGGCCAACAGTTCTTCAGTAATGTGAATAATTAGAGGCAAACCCATTTTGCATGAGTTCCATACCATACTATGTTCCCTCAACATCCATTTATCATATTCTTAAAACTTGATATGTTATCTCTATGGAAAGGGGTGATCGTTGTTTCCCCGCCCAATATATTTTTTATTGGAGAACTCATATTGTAATATTGATTTTGATTAGATACTTGACATTACTAGGCCATTACTATGCAAATTATTCCCATTACCTATCATGACCAATCACCTGTGTTTTACCTGTTTCTTATAAGTTAGGCCACATGATTCAATGAGTAGCATTTAATGGACTATGTGGTTGTGAGAAGTCTCTCCCTCCATGTTAATATGATGTGTGTAATTAACCCTTCTACCTTTGAGTAAACTAGTTCTACCGAATTGCATTCTATGGTTCTGTCTTGAGAATAAATTTGAAAGCTCTCAATCTCACACCTATACATTCAATCATTTCATGTCATTAAATTCATTACAACAAAAACTGGATTTAGCATCTCTTTTTGCATCCTTTTTTGCATCTAGACCATCTTTTAGTGTATTTTTCTTCATTTTTTGGACAAAATGGCACAATTTCACGGGTTGGTGCTATTTTAGGCATTTTTTGCGTCCTTTTTTTAAAATATGGGCGCAAATTACGGCATAATTTGCACTGGGTTTTGCACCTGGTTATGTGCTAGGTTTTACATCAAGTTTTGCAACAGGTTTTGAGCCTAGTTTTGCACCTAATTTTGCACCTAGTTTGTACATATACTCTTGTTGCACCCCCTTTTACGCCCTTGTTTTCATCCACTTCTGCATCCTTTTTTACATCCACTTTTGCATCCACTTATACCTCTTTTTTTGCATCCCTTCATGCGCCAAGTTTTGCATCAAAGTTTACATCCTGTTTTGAGTCTAGTTTTGAATCTCGTTTTGTTTAAGCCATTTTTGCATCCACTTTTGCATCCATTTTTTCGTCCACTTTTTCACCCACGTTTTCATCCCCTTTTGCATCCCATTTTGTATCCATGTTTACGTCTTTTTTTGCATCTACTATTGCATCCACTTTTGACGCGTCCCAATTCACACCCATTTTTGCGCTTACTTTTACACCCACTTTTGCATCCATGTTTGCATCTTTTTTTGCATCCAATTTTACATCAGTTATTGCATCCCTTTATGCATCCATTTTTTCATCCACTTTTGCATTGGGTTTTGCGTTGGGTGTTACGACTACTTTTGCATCTACTTTTGTTGCATCCACTTTCACATCCAATTTTGTATCCAATTTTACATCCATGGTTGTATTCACTTTTGCGCTAATTTTTTCATCATGTTTTGCTTCCATGATTGCATCATTTTTTGCATCACCTTTTGCATCCACTTTTCATGCACCCCAATATGCGCCCACTTTTGTGCCTACTTTTGTTGCATCCATGTTTGCATCCATGTTTTTATCCACTTTTGCATCCAGTTTTACATCCATATGTTGAAGATGAAAATGAGGATAATGATTATGATATTGAGGATGGTTATGATGATGATGATAATGATAATTGTTGTTGATAATGAGGAGAACAATGACAATGATGATGATGATGACGATGATGATGATGATTATGATGATGATAATGAGGATAATGGAAATGACGACATTGCCGATGATTATGATGGAAATGAAATGAATGATGATGATGGTGATGATGACAATGACAATGATGATGAATACAATGAGAATGATGATGTTGATCATATTAAAAAATAAGTTGTTATTTGTCATGCATAAATCGTGTGTGTCCTCCATCACCCTTTTCCACTAATCACATATTTTGGGTAGATGCTATTTCTTATGCCAAAGGTAATGATGAATAACTGATGAAAATGTCAATAATCATGATGATGATGATGTCAAGGAAAATGGTGATGATGATGACATGGATGATGATGATGACAATGATGATGACTGTTGTGATAATCATGATGAAAATGACAAAGATGACGATGATGATGATCATCATCATAATTTCCATCATTGTCATCATCAAAAACATCACCACTGTCATTGTCATCTAGTTCATCATTGTCATCATTTAAATCATATGGGATATGTTTACCATTTAAAGCATGCATAACAAGTGGGATTATTCTAAAACACCCCACCAAAGTACAAAATTCAAACCACAAGGGAAACATAATATTGAAATTGTTCCAATTTTCTTTCTCCCAACAAAACATGATTCATTTTAGGGAATTATGTTAAAATCCATACATTCATAGTCCATCCATACTATACTTCTAATAAATGTAAATATAATACTTAACTGAATTAATAAAATAGGTAAATATTTTATAAACACCCTTATGATATATAAACTTCTTTCAACTTAATAATGGTAAAATATGTAAATATAATAATAATATATAATTAATATAAATATGTTACTATAGTTCATATGTTAAAAGATTTAATATAAATAAATATGTATAGTTCATATGTTATGTGATTTAATATAATTAAATACATACACATATCATTTACTTATACATTATACAAATTAAAATATAGATTAAAACCTATCAAGTTTCATAGGGAGGCGAAGCAAAACATGAAGGATTTTTCAAATATAGATCTATGTACAACTACCCATTTCCCAAAGGGGTTTCTGCTAAATCAATCTATGGATTCGAGGTTATGAGTATCAATTTGGGCCGTCTGGTCCATCCCCAATTCGGCCATGAGAGGATTTAATTCGGTGATGAGAGGATTTAATATTATTCCTCCCATGAGGACTTCTCAAGATGCCCAGTTGGCAATGTGGGTGTCTTGATTCTCGGGCCAAGTCGTTCAAAGCTTGGTTTTTCAGGATGGATCAAAGTAAAGTAGGAGCTCTACCGTTGTTGATGCCTCTACTGTCTCTGTCTTGGATGTTGCTCTCTCAGATACTATATAATATATACCTATGTTGGTGGTTCTACTGATGCTAGGTCACCAAAATTTAGATCGCTATCTCGTGATTGGATTTTGTATTACTACAGATTGGCATATACAACTGTTTTTTATGAGACAAATTCACACAGATGGACTAATTACGAATAGCTAGGATAAGACCCAGCCAGGAGACCTAATCTGGGTAGCCATACCTCAAACTCTACAAGGGTACATAAATTATGGGGACAAGGGGCCAAATCCATACGATCGTTGGATGCTGAGAATGAACCAGGTGAGCCTGCTCTGTTATAAGGACTAACGGATCGGGCGCGCAACACTATGAAGCTTTGGCTTTATAACAATCGACTCTCGAACCGCCTATTACTCAAGTACCATTCATGATAATGCTTTCTCATGGAGCCTCTAGATGACCTCCCAGCTTCTAGCTTCCACATTCTGTTAAAGAAATCAATGCATTTTCCTTCAATAGGATCATTGAAGATGGAGAGAATTTGGAATTGAATCAAAACAATGAAGATGGAAAGAATTGGGTATTGAATCAACTCATGTGGCTTCTTTATAATTTTATTTCAGGGAGCGTGATTTCTAAGAACAAATGAAAAGGATTCTCCATCATTGTTGTATTTTCCTATTTCTCTGTTACGCCCTGTGTAGAATCTTCTACGACCATATTTTGCTAATAGGCCAAATGAAAATGTTATGGCCTAAGGCTATGTCTTTTGACCTTCCCATTGCTTAAGTTACAAAAAATATCCATGGTTAACCAAAATTCATAAAAGAGGTACTATATCTTTCTCACATGCCAATATTCACTTTATAGGGCTTTGTGGTGGCCTAAGGCCCCACACATAGTTCATGATCCCTAAGGAAAAATGTTTTGGCCCAATAACCCTTTTCACATCAAATCATGGCTAAGGGACTGAAAGCCATACTTGGTGTGTCAAACCTCAAAATGACCGACATATCTTACTCATTGGCTAGATAGTATCTATGTAGTATATAGGTCCTTTGAGGTGGTATAGGGAATCACACATGACCCATGAGCCCCTTACCCTTAGACGTTATGTTTTGAATTGATAATATGGCCCAATCAATGATAATTATTCTTGATCGCACAAAGCTTGAAATGACCATTTCTTGCTTGTAATCCAAAGATTTCCCACATAGAGATGACATTATAGACTAGGGCCCATGACAACACACCAGACATGACGTTATGGTGAAAACATCCATATAGAAATTGATTTCTTTGCTAATTTTCTTAAATCTATTTTGTTAAATTTTTACCTTTTTCTTTTTTTCTCATTAGTTAAAAAAATAAAAGAAAATACAAATTTAAGAAGAAGAGATGAAAGCCTATGTGGTCGGGAGGGAGGGGATTAAACTCCCTATTGGTTATACATAAACATGCCAAAGAAGAAATTATATATCAATGGGAGGGTGGAGATGTTAAATCTTGAGATATAAATGGGTTGGGTCAATATAAATGGGTTCGGTCGAGATGAGAGGACCGTCAAAATTGTTAAACTTCATCGCAATATTCGCTTGCAATCAGTGTTTCATTCTTTATTCTATCGATTGTGGCCAGCTGATTCAATCGTGAGCCCATTCCTTCATTTTCCAAGGAGCCACAAAAAAATTGGGATTGAAATGCACTATCTCTGACTTGATTAGGTCTGGGATATTTGTGTATAGATTCCACAATATTTACTAAGTTGTTGTATTTGCAATAAAGGTGTGGAAGTTTTAAAAACAATTTTAGACGTGGTCATAAGAGTGTCTCTAACAATGTTGATGTCTCATGGGAATCTCAAAGAAAAAAACCAGGTAGTTTCATTACTAGGAATTCCTACAAAATGAAATTATGAAATTTACATCACATGGTCATTTATTTAAGCCAACCTGGCTTGCCACCTGTCATAATAACCATGCATATCTAAAATTTATAAATAAATGATCATTTTTTAATATGAAATATATACAAAAAATTCTTATTAAATTACCCTTGTAGTTTATTTTATTGAAAGGTGTAAAACAAGATAAAAAAGGGTGGAATGTGATGCTCTTAGCAATGTGAAAATCAAATAAATACTACCATCAAATAAAACCAATAAAACTTTATATTTTATTCATATTAAGTAAATATATTTACATTATATGACCCTTTCCATATCATAAAATATCCCTAGGAGGCATGGCCAACATATCCTCCATCGTGAGCCCATTCCTCCATTTTCCAAGGAGCCACGAAAATATTGCCCCTGTAAAATATTATTTGATAATTTAACACACTAGTGGAAAATGAAAGATTAGTGACCAGGAGACCAAAAATTTTGGTCACCACAGTCTCCTGAAAGGGACAAATGACCAAAATTGATAATTCTAAGTGAGCCGACTAAAAATGACCAAGATAAATGACCATTTTTTGTCACAGGATAGAAACCAATTAAAAATGACCAAGATAAATGACCAAATTTGATCACGAGATATGTAGACTACAAATGAACATATAACAATTGGTCATTTTTAATTGTGTCACTCCGATAATGAAAAAAATTGAAAATTTGACAATGAATTTGTACATTTTACTTAATTCTAATACTGCAGATGGATTCAGAGACCTCCTTAAAGGGGTCTCTGAATCCATCTGCAGTGTTAGAATTTAGTGAAATGTAGACCTCCCCATGTGTCACAACTCAGCTAGAAACACTAAATCAACTATCATCAAAATGTTCTAGCACATGTGCTAGGACTTCTAGACTAGATTATCATCTTTGAGTTGGTTTCCTTCCATTAGAGTGTGATTCCACATAAATATTATTAACTCATTTGATTTTGTCCCAATTTCACTAATACATATGGCTCAAAAGTCTGATGAGAGTTTGCCACGAATAAGTTAAAATCATTTTTTTCATGGAAAAACAGTTTAAAATTTTGGAAAAAAATGAAAATGTCCCCAACAATTGTCGCTATAGCGACGCATAGTCCCTAAATTTTCTATTGCGATGGACGTTCATCACTATACTATGCTATTTGTGATTATATGGGTAATTTATAGTAAGCTTATAAGTTTATCTCGTGTGTTGATACTATAGAGATAAGTAATAAAGGTCTGATCAAGTCAACTCACTAGTTGAATAAGTAGTGGTATCATTTTGTTAGGATAATGCCATGTAACCAGCTCTAGTACATGTTGCTTAAATAGTATAATAAAATATATATCTCTAGTATTGGTTATACTTATATATGACTAATTATATATTTTCCATGTGTAATCGTAATTAGTAAAAGAACATTAATTTAGAATTTAGCAACTTGGACATATGTATAGTATGTAGGGTAAATCTTAACCCAAGCATAGAATATTAATAACACACTTAAGTTGCTGAATATTAAATCCATCTGTACGATCGAGTTGTAATTTATGACGCATCGAGAGTTTAACTAGTATGGTAAATAAACCATATACTGTGCTTGATTGGATCTAACACTTTTTTATCTGTGTAATTAACATGGTGAGACTATAACATTAATGTTACATAAATGTACAATGGTACCTTTTCTTGTTAACTATTATTACCATAATTTAACTTAGTATTTTATAGTTGATATCCCATATGTTATTATTCGTAAGCTATGCCCCTATTGAGATATTTTAACTATAGGAAACAGACGGGTTAACTAAGGACATAATAATTGAGTAAATGTAGTAGTTTATAGTGTTGAGTACCCATAGTCTAGTACCACTACTGATTATACTCTTATACCAAATAGGCATATTGCACTTACTCTTTTTTATGTAACAGTGACTACATATTTACTACCTCTTTAGCATTCAAGCTTACCTCGTCGTACTTTAATAAGAAGTCCATGGTGCTATAGTTAAAGCATATCTATAAACTTCCCCTGTTGTGCAGTGATCAAATTTCAAGGGTGGGTCTTAATTTCAATTGGAAGGGTATTTATGATTGGAGCCCTTCAAAGATGAAGGACAATATAAATAATTGTACTTCAATTGACAAGTATAAATTAACTAAACCCTTTCCCCCTAAAAATGAAAGAAATAAATCTTGTTCTTTCAATTTTTACAATTTCTTATTTTTACACTATTTAAACAAATAAATTCACTTGATTAAATTAAATTAAATTATTCTTTTTTGATACTATTTTAAAAATAAATACTTAAGAATCTTAATATTGACAAACAATAAAAATAACCATTTGTTAATTAATATAAAAATGTTGAGCTTATTAAATTTGTTGATGGACATCAATATCCTTATAAGGTTTTAATCACTAAGTTAAGTTCATATTTAGTGCCACAACTTAGCCCCATTTATATTATATGGTGTTAATATGTGCATATTAGCACCACTTACATTATATGGTGTTAAAGTGGTGATAGTGTTTGTTAATCTTAGTAGAAATGGCATGCCAGATCATATATGTTAATTAGAGAAGTGGTGCATGATACTTTAGCAAGTACAATAAGGTGGTGGTAAGCCCTTTTTCATATTGACACTTACAAATAAATTTTAATTATTAGGGTTTGCACCAACCATAAAACAAATTCACAAGTAATTATTTTTCTAAATAAACCACTTCAATGATTTATTTTTTATTTTATTCAGCAAATACAAATTTTTAGTATCATGCTTTGCACCACACACACAAAATAATTGATTCAATTGTTTATTTTTTATATTATTGCCACTTCAAATAAATAAATATATGCACTTTATAAAATTATTATTGAAAGATGATCAAAGATAATCAAATTTAATTTATTACGATTATACACCTCTTGATGAAAGTTTTTTGAATTGAAATTCAATTGTTTGAATGATACATTTTTATTATTAGTAGTAGTAATTTATTATCAAATTGTTTATGGGTATTAGTTCCATTAGGAAGATTTGAGCATTGTTTAGGGTGTTGGGGCCCTAGACATGGTTGAGGGATGAAATTTCTACCTTAAGTATATCGGTATCTTGTAAACATATATGGCCAATAAAAGCACCTCAAATCACTATGCATGGGATTGTGAGGGTATTCTTAACCTATGTATGTGGGTATCAATACTATTATGAAATTTTGATAAGTACAGATTGGAATAGGAATCATATTAAAAAAAAATTTAAAATTAAGCCATAAAATAAGTAGATCTTTAAATAATTTTTAAGACATAAATAAACTTTTATTATTTATCTTTCATGTTGAATTCATAAAATAAAAAATTATAAAAATTAATTAAAAATTTTATATAAACCTATAAAATTAAAAATTAAAAATTAAAACTTAAAACTCAAATCTATAAAGAAAGAGACATCAAATTTTGTGAGATGTAAATTTTTGTAAGATAAAAAAATATTTACACCACACAAAATTGAATCCCTCTAGATACTTATAGACCCAAGTTTAAAATATATCTATACTAATTTACTTAAAATAAAGATAAAGGTTGATCTGCCACAAAGATTTTCATTCCCTAAATAAACTGGTTTGGAGGCCTTGAAAGTTGAGATTCTAACTTGTTTGCAATATCTCATCGCATCTAGTGGATATTTTTATACTTCGCAACTTCCCGCCTTTAGTGAATTTTTTTTTATTCAACAATTTATATTTCCCTCCACAACTTTTCTGCAAAAATCCTGAGCCCAAGCTTTCACTCTATTTCTTTGGTTTCAATCCGTTGACTCCCCAGAAGCATTTTACTCGCTAGCCACAATGTAATTTGAGCTCTCTCAGATCGATCACTTAGCCATGTCTTCACCATCTATGACTCTACGAAAACCGCCATTCCAGAGGTTCCCAATGGTGCTGATGAAAATAATGAAGCCAAAGACAATGGTGGTGTAGCTGTCCAAGCTTCCCTTTGTTGAAGGTTTGCTCATGAATGGAAGTGCTGAGGGTAATGGAGAAGGTGCGGTTGCTGAGCAAGAGAGATTACCCTCACCTAAAACCATGGAGGATGCAGATACTCTATTTTAAAAGGGCTGCGATGCATTGAAAGATGGTGACCTTGTTGATGCCTTTGATTTTATGAGTCATCCACTGGAAATCAGGTTTCTAACATTTTCCCTCTCTTTTTTTATTCTTTTTACAGTTTTCCATCTAAGAATCTGAATTCTTGTGTTTTTGCCTGGTATTTTGGGTTCTGATTTTGGGTTTATTGTGCTAAAAAGGCGGGGCCCTTTGAAATAAAAATGGAGATAATGTCTCTTTTTTTTAAAATATTTTTACAGTTTACCATCTAAGAATCTGAATTCTAGTGTTTTTCCTCTTGTTTTGGGTTCCGATTTTGGATTTATTGTGTTAAAAAGGTGGGGTCCTTTGAAATAAAAAAATGAGTTACTGTCCCTTTATTTTTAATCTTTTTACAGTTTACCATCTAAGAATCTGAATTCTTGTATTTTTCCTTGGTATTTTTTTTGGTTCGGATTTTGGGTTTATTGTGTTAAAAAGGTGGGGTCCTTCAAAATAATAAAAATGAGTTATTGTCTCTTTCTTTTAATCTTTTTACAGTTTGCCATCTAAGAATCTGAATTTTTGTGTTTCTCCATGGTATTTTGGGTTGGGATTTTGGGTTTATTGTGTTAAAAAGGCGGGGTCCTTCGAAATAAAAAATGAGTTACTGTGGATATGTTTGTATAATGTGGATTGATTTTAGCTTCTTTTGGGTTTACTCTGTCAAAACTGTAGGGTCCTTTGGAAAAAGAAAAGGGTTCCTGTGGGTGGGTTTACTATGTCAAAACTATAGTGTCCTCTAAAATAAATAAAAATAAGTACCTATATCTGCAACTTATGTATAGTGTGTGGTTGATTTTAGCCTCCATATGCTTAATTCCCTAGATATTTTACTTCCCACTCCTTTTATAAATGCAATTTAATTCCTGTGGCTATCAAGTGACAGACTGTGTCATGGATTTTTGGTTTTGTGGGATGGTGCATTGGGTACTTACACGAGCCCTTTCTTTTACAATGTTAGTGTCTCAGTTTTGGGTTTGCTTGGGTATCCACACAATAGATTTTTTTATAGATGTTAGTTTTATAAAAATTGAAAACAAGCTTCTTATTGAACAATTTTCAATAGAATATAATTTTTGCGTCTGGAAGTGAAATTGTTTACTTAAAATACATTTTTTTTTGTTTGCAGAGGAATATGGGAATGATGGTTGTTGGCATGTTGATTTTGTTTGGCATTGCGATATCTTCTTTATGTACTGTCCCAGTTCACAAGCATAAGAAGATCGTTGTAGGAAATGTAGGAATGGTGGCCACTTATATTCTCTACGCTTCTCATCTATCTGTAAATGTAAGACATTGATTCTAATAGGTTTCTGAACACAACATTCCTCACATGCCTGCATAATGAAAATTCTCAAAAATATCACTCATCATCATATGCTACTTTTAGTCATCTTTTGTTAATGATACTTGTATTAATCATGACATTTGTTAATATTTCCATATTGTCTCAATATCAAAAACCGTTAATGCCATGTGAGATCCATTTAGTCCTACATAATGCAGCTATACAACTCTAGACAAATGAGATACTTTATTGTTATGTTCTTCATTTTTTGCAAGCACTGAACTTTGTTGGTGTAGGCTGCTGGCAGATGGGACCGGGAAAATCTATTTTGTGAGAATACCTAGGCTTATGGTTGATTGGATGTCATTATAATGGACCGCCGATAGTACTGTACATATTTCCATTTCTAATCGCGCTGAAATCTTTTAAAATATGGGCCTAAAGTAAGAATGTTCATATGTTTTACAATTTATGGTCATTCTCAAGGGTAAAGTGGATTCTTAGCTGGAATTAGCTTCCGAGCGCTTTTGGTGATGAGATTAAAATCAATTCAGAGTTTTACTTGCCCTTTGCACAAAATTTTGTCATGGATATGTTTCTTAGAGTCAATTAAGTATTTTGGTTCTCCAAGAAGCTTTCTTTAAGCACTTCATGTTCCATGAGCAGTTTGCATGTGAATCCGGGCACTTTGAAGGGATATTTTTTTAGAATAAGTTGTGCCTTAACAAAATAAAGTTGCGATATTGTTTATAAACGTTTAGGGTACTCCGACAATTCACGAAATACAAGGAATATGGTCATTCAAATTTACAGAGTCAAATTTATATGAAAAATTTGAACCTTGCAAGATGTGTTTTTCCCCTTTTCTCTTTCTGTTTTTTTAGTGAAGTGAAAATGGGTGCAGGGGGCATGCAAATGGAAAAGGGCTTGAAATGAGAGGTCTAAGAGAGAACAACTAAATCCTCATCATTACATTACCCCACAGGCCGAGCATTATTCCTGCATGATGTATCTACTTGGTCATGTTGGGCACCTTGATAAGGCACTTGATGTGATAAGAAAGATGCCATTTGAACCAGATGTTGCTTTGCTCGGTGCTTGTAGAGTGTATTCCAACATTGAAATAAGAAAAATTGCAGTTGAACTGGTTTTTAAGATCGACCCTTAATGTGTTGGAAATAACGTCCTGCTGTCAAACATCTATGTTATTGCAACTAGGTGGGAAGATGTAGACAAGGTAAGAACAATGATGAAAGATAAAATTGTGAAAAGAAGCCATGGTATAGCTAGATTGAGGTCAATACCAGAGTGCATCCATTTATTGTAGGAGATCGAACACACCCACAAACTGAGTTGATCTACGCAATGCTGGGTTGCTTGGCTCTGCAAATGCAAGAAACGAGTTATAAACACTATGAAATTCATTTAATTCTCATTTGTACTGCAGAAAGACAGGGAC
>LPNX010525915.1:34577-44679 GCA_001517045.1 Pseudotsuga menziesii | reverse complement strand
GGTTTGGAATTTGTGTATGGAGGTTTCCACAATAGTCACATTGTAGAAAATTTATGGGGTTAAACTCTGTTGAATTTTAAAACTTCTTGACATTTCTAATGGTAACTCCATGGTCCACTCATCATTAGGGAATTCAAATTAAGCTTTGATATTTTAAGCATTTCGTCTTTCCTCCTATTAAATAATAGTTTTAATCATATGTTAGTATTTTTTTCAAAACGGTTAACCTAATTGTCCCCTATTTATTTCCTCTATAGGATCACTCGAGAAATGGTTCTATCTATCAAATATTTATTTGAATCCTTGATGATGGGTGGAGTGTCCCATATTGTCCTATTTTTAGGTGGTTTTTGATCACATATTGTTCGATTTTGAGGTATTTATTGACCAGATGCACTAGCTAGTGAAGAAAAGTGCACTACTTGGAGTTATTCTTGGCTTTCTAAAATCATATTTATCTAGTAAAAAGAGCACTCTACATGGAAGATATTTTTGGTATCGTTTTTGTCCAAGGTAACTCCTCTTTATCCAATCATAGAGGGTGCACTAGTTTGGGAGCATCTTTTCCACTCGAACTCATCTTTATCCATTCAAAAAGACCGAGTTGTTGATAGTCTTTTTTTTGGCATGCTTTATCTTTATTTCGGAAGCAAAAGGAGGGTGCACTTGTTGATGGAATGAACTGAGTTTCTTTTTATGCATGCTTTATATCCATGTTATTTTAGGTAGGATGCACCACTTAGGTTATGATTAGGCCGATTTTATCCTCTTTTAGTCATCTTTAATCAACACTTGATAGTTAGGAGGAGGGAATATTTTTAGGTTTCCCACATTATGTTCATGTTTTTTAGGGAATATTTTTAGGTTTCCCTGTACAAATAAGTAGTTGATGGATGCATTTTGTGGATTTCTAATTATGCTTGGATCTATTTTTAATTAGCTTAAGGGAGGTGCCATTATGAGTGGTATTATCAGTATGTTTTATCTCCTAAACTAAGAGTGAATGGCACAAATATGGTTTGATAAAAGAAGAATCAGGTTCACTATCTATCAAAGTTTTATCCAAATCCCCTAATGATGGGTGTTGTGTGACGTAATGTCCCCAATTTTGGGTTCTATTGCTCTGCAAGTGGAGATGTCTGTTGGGGTAATTTGATGTTACTAGTGAGCTCATAGCGTTAAGAGGAGTTTAGAGGATCACTCTTGCCCTGTCAGTTTTTTATTTGAATGCAATTTGACCATTCCCTTAATTTGGGAGTAATATTTAACATAATTTAATTAAAGTCTCTAGGTTGTTATTTTATCTAAATTATCTAAGCGGGCGCCTTAGTGTAATAGCTGGTTGGAATTGGGATGGAAAGATTTAAATGTTGGGATGATGAAAAGTGACTTCCATTTCTCGGAAATGCTTTAAAGCAAATAAATCACTTTATGGAGTACAACGAATAAATTATTAAAGTGAATTTTGAGGAAATATTGAAGAAAAAATTATAAAGTCACTTTTTGATTAATTATTGAGTGGGAAACGTGAAAAGGGGATAAAAGAGAAATTGGAGTTCATTCTCTCATGATTCATGACTTTTGGCTCTTTGAATGGAAAGAGTTCATTCTCTCATGATTCATGACTTTTGGATCTTTGGATGGAAACCCTCACCCTAACTGTTTGTGAGAGGGGAAGGGTGATTGTGAGAGGGAAGATCGATCAGATCTTTCATTGTAATTTATTGTAGTGGAAATGAAACATGCATACTTGCAGACTTACGGAAGATTCTCAAAGTTATTGGTGCTTTTTTGGAGGGTGCACTTGAACGTGGGCATTTTCAGCTTCATATATCTCGTGACCACCTACAGCTTCGATGAAAAATGGTCAATTTACTTTACCTTTGTTGAGTATACTGTCATAAATGAAGGCGCTACATTTGGTAGGAAATGTGGGGTTGTTGTTTTGAAAGAGGCTGCTTTCCTTGGGAGGGCGATTTGGAGAAAGAAAAATGGAAAACCATCTTCTAGAGAGACGCGAACATTTTCAGTTTCATATATATCGTGACCACCTACAACCATGATGAAAAAGGGTCGATTTACTTTACCTTTGCTGAGTATACTGTCATAAATGAAGGTGCTACACTTGGTAGGAAATGTGGGGCTGTTGTGAAAGAGGGCGCTTGGGAGGGCGATTTGGAGAACGAAAAGGGGAAAACCATCTTCTAGAGAGAAGGAAGATGTTGTTCATCGCTATGTTATGCTTGTGGGAGGATTGTTTGCACTTCCCACATCACCACACAGTCTAGTTGTGACTTTGGAGAGCTGTTCACTAGCAAAAAAAGTCTGTAAGCTAAATACAACCTACAGGTCAGGGAAACAATTATATTCATATTTGATTTGATGTGAATAGATTGTTGTTACTTGCTAATGTATTTTCATGTTATCCAAATAAGAAATAATTGACATATTTTCCCTTGATGTTAATGCAAAATATATTATATTCATGTTCAATTTTTTCTGTGGATAACCATTATATTGAAATTTGAGAGCTAAAACTTGCAAACAAACACCCAACTCTATCTTCAAACATATCAGCAATAAAATAAGCATAAAATCAGCCCAGATTTGGATAGGGACATTTCGGTGATGGGAACTATTGCCAAACTATTTGACGAAAGTTCTGAACCAAAAAAGGCCTCAACATAATAGCAGTAAACTCCATTACATGTCAGCAGTCTAGTGAAGGGATACTACATTAGTCCACATGTCAGTTTCTGTTTGGATGCTGCTGAGGTAGCATTGTGTGGGTATTGTCACTTTCACCTTGATCTCCAACAGGTTATCTCACTCGTGATGTAATTCAAAATTTTAAGACTCAATGATTGAATTTACTTTCAACTTAGCAGCAATTGCATATGTCAGCCATTTCTTGATATCTTAATCCATTAGTTCCTTCTTGTTGTTATATTTCTTTGCAAAATATTTATCTATTCTTGAAATCATAGAATGAAGAGTATTTTTGTTTAATAACTGAGCCTCCTTCCTCAATAGAGCTTCCTGATGTGATACGCTCTCATACATTTCAGTCATTAGATTGATTCTCTTCTCAATAGGGTCACAATCAATTACTAGTTCTATCAGCAATTTTATTTTGTAATTCCAAGCTTTCTGCATTCTGATCGAGTGCATATCAATGGGTAATCAATATCATTGGGCATGTCTTATTATTTGTCATTAAGTTGTACAACATAGTTAGTGATGATAACATATTTTGATGATTTCGAGAATCATAGTGCAAGCGAATTGATTTGCAATAAGTTGCAAATGCATCTCTATTCTATATTTTCAAAATACCTTGTTAATGGAATCGCAATTGACAGAAATTGATCTGGCTGGAGACTAAGATTTTATTAAGGACATTAGATATCCCTAAATGAATACAAACTATATATATTGACCAATTGGCAGACATGTTTCAACGATTTTCAAAAATATCAGTTGGACAAAGAAATCGATTGACATTCTCTAAAAAGGCATTATCCATAATCTTGCAAATACAGAGTCCAAGACTATTTCTGTAGTGCATTTTATGAAAATTAGATCTTTTATATAATTCTGATATCCTAGCACATTGGGTTAGCTCAATTGGTTTGGACTGGCCAGTTTCAAGATAGAGTTCACTAAGAGATCATGGTTCAAATGACACTCATCAGTGTTGTCCTCTGACTAAATTTTAGAAATTTATAATTCTGGATTACTGAGAACATCAAATCAAGTTAGACCATATGTACTATAGCCCCCACCAACAAAAAAAATCAATAAAACATTACTGAGTTTGGCATGATTTCATACAATTTCTCAAGATAGTATGATTTCGTAACTAGAATTTTCCACGAACTTTATAACTCTTCCTGAACAATGAAGATAAATTTGTACTAATGGCATTTCCATCCCAACTAGAGAAAGTGAATGTCACTGTTCGAAACTTAGAAAGTACAGATGGACATTATTCACTGAAATGAAAGCACCAAAATAAGAGAAAACAGGAAATAAAACGATCAAACTTTTTTGCCAAGTGTCTCACAGATCTTAAACATTGCTTGACCAATGTTAGTCAACGCTGTGATTAATTCCTGTTGTGCTTTAACCTTCTCCTCCTCAATATATATCATCCTTTGTACACTCAGGATATGATCTTTCAAATACTTTTCATCTATCTCCATTCATTGTTCAAACATACTACAATACTTATCATGCCGTTTTAGATGCCCCTGCTCAGTCAGCTTAAGATTAGAAATGATTTTCTTATTGTTTTCAACCAAAGTTGATTTTATCCCTGATGTCACAGATCCTACTTTCCGCTTTTTCCCTGTAAAATGGTTGTCTCTATCAATCGAAGCATCCCCTTGATTCTCAAGTGGTGTCTCAAGCTTCATATTCTTATGCAGTCGGGTATTTTCTGAAGCAGCATTATGTTCAAATGCTCCATAATTAGATGTCGATGTGTCAATAACCATGTCTCCAGGATGAATAGTTCGATTCCGTCCAAAGTGCTTTTCCATGGCATCAAATATTTCCTTTGTGAAATTTGCTGGTAATCTCTTATCTATGCGCTCTATTGTCGTCATCTTCCAGTAGCTCTCATGTTCAGAAACAATACTTCATTCATAATGCCTAATTTTTTTGTAGTCTGGCTGAATATGATCCCACCTGTCATGACACTGAGTGGCAGTGCGATTGAGACCATTTGAATGACATTGAGCAGAAGTCCATTTCCATTTCTCAATGGTTGATTTAGTCTGTTTCATGAAACCACCTGGGGATGGCAAATTCTTCTCAACTTGTTTTGCATTGATGAGGGTAAGGGTTTCTGAAACGGTCCACCGAACCCTTCCCTTTCCCTTTGGTTGTTTCTTTTGTGTTATTACAACAAAGTAGAAATGTCAAAAGCATCTATTAACAGAAAAAACAAATAAAAAAATTGCAAGTGTTAGATGAGATACACAACTAAATTGAGAAACCATCAAATACCAATTGATGGCTCATCTCTTATTTCAAAATTATGGATTATTTTGAAAAGATCTGAAAATGTATCAGTCAATTGACATCTCGCAATCATTTCACTTCAATTTCACTTAACAAATCGGTACATCCTACATAACTAGCAGTAATCTTGGCAATGCTGAGAACCACCTCCAAAATACCTCTCTCTACACTAGTTCTCTGGGAAGATGAGACCATCCACAGAAGCCAATCAAAATGATCATGACTTCCTTTACAATGATGGCATATAAGGCTGTGGCCTTAATATTCTAAATTAGTAATCATGTATCTCTGGTAGTAAGCATTCTACAAGGGAAGGGTAGCTGCACAGAAAATTGATTATAAAAATTTAGATAGATCCTGAAAAGTGCTTGGCTCTCATTTAACTATTCATATTTTTCACTCAAAGAATAATCCTAAAAATAACTAGGTAGTGATAAAGCTGGAAACCTATCTAAACAACAACAAGGCTTCAAATCCTAGAATCTACAAACACATACTATAGAAAAATAATAACAACAAGTACAAAGATCTCTGCAAATCCAATCAGAAACATCTTACCTCCACCTTTTTTGTGGTCCAACTCGAGGCCTACTTTTACAGAGAGAATTACCTGCAAGGAATCTTCACTTCAATCCCAACAAGTAAGTATATATAAGCACTTTTCTTTGTTTCTACTCCGGGAAAAAATTAGTAGGTGTCTTAATAATGCAATAGAGGATATAAACTTATTTTGCCATAGCTGCCTGCAATGAAGGATATGTACCAGTTAATGGTGATACCAATTTGTATGCCCTAGTTGATTATGATGGACTGTAATTTTAAATATTTTGTCCTTCGTATACCCTCTCCAGTATTTTTTGTAGCCCATGCACTTATTTCATTCATATATATATATACGGACATGCTTGTGTTGTTTGTTGTACTTGTGAACTTTTGAACGTGTTTCATATATATACACACACACGCTTGTGTTGTTTACTGTACTTGTGAGCTTTGGATGTAACTATAGTATATACTTGAATTTGTTTCTTGATTGGTATTTAGAATGCATATAATTTTATTGGTTTTTAACTATTTTATGAATCATGATTTACATTCTAGGAAGTAACGGGTGCTGGCATCCTCTGTGATCCTTGCAAGGGGAAAGGATGGGTGGTCTGTGACTTCTGTGAAGGTCAGAAGATAAATGTGCAAATGCAGAGCAAGCGATTTTATCGGCGTTGTCTCTCTTGCAGAGCCCTGAGTCTGTTCGCATGACTATGTATCCTTGTTTGTGTATGCCTGCTTTTAGATGTTTGAATTAATGAACTTGCATTTTGAAAGCCTCTTCTTGCAGTGGATATTCCTATTTTGTTGTCATGTGAGTGGTCTTTAATATGCCTAGATTCGATTTTTTCTCTTCTATGTGGAAAAGTAGCTAATCTTTCATTCAACCAGAAATAATGCCTTAGTAATTAAATGACATTATAAATGTGTAGAGTGATGCTTAATTGTCTTGCAAATATGCATTGAGATTGTTTGGAAGATGTGTTAAATGCCATTTCACGTAGGGATTTGCAGCTCAACGAAAGACCAGTTTTAAATTTTGGTGAATAGAATAAAGTAAGGATGCTCTAAAGCACTTGAGGCTTAAAGTAAGGAATACTGTTGTCAGGCAAATACCAAGACTGTCCAAGCTACACCTCTGATGGTGGGAATTTTCTCGTTTGAGCTAGGAGTGTGGCTCAACTGTCGGATATTTTTTCACGCTGTAGTTGCACAACATATTTGCATGGTTTGAATAGTAAAAATTTCTCTCGTCACTTTAACCACAAATCGTGAAATTGAAGTCTCACTAGGAACAAGACAATGCATACCCCAGAATCTCCAAAGAAAAAATAAATTCAGGTTACTTGAGAATCTGAGATACCAAGTTTCATGTCCCAAAATTAGAAGCAATCTTTACAAAATCTCGGTAAAGAGATTATGAGATGCGTTTTGATAAGACGTGTTTTTGATAAAATTCAGTCTACCCCCAATGCTATTTTTGGATAGCAGATACCTAATTGCTGATGTAGATGTTTAGGAGAGATCATTGCTTCAATAGAGATGGGTTTTCTCTGGAGAAGTGGAAGGGTTTGATGAAAGTAAAAGTAAAATTCCAAATAAGGGGGTAGTGTTCTATTTCTTTTAGTTGGATGATTCGTTTTGCGATAAATGTTCATGATCACCTGGAACTCAAATAGACATGGAGACATATTTTATGTTTTTTTCTTCATGGGAAAGTCTTGCAGCACTAACATCAATGTAGACATGATTTGTAAATATGGGACTTATAGCCCTCAGGTCTCACCAACACGGCTTTTTTGTAGAATTGAAATTTGGTCTCTACTCTTAGAATAATGCAGGGTTCTCTGTTTTCAGAGTTGATTCCAAGGATTCTGTTCTAGATTGGTTCCCTGCTTTAGGTCAGGTTTCGAGATGTTGAAAGTCAAAACCAATGCTAATCACCAATGCCAATGCACTCTCTGCAATGGGACATTCAATTTGTCAAAGCTGAGGTCAAAGTCTCCTTGTGCATAAGTGGGTAGTATGTATGGAAGGGTTCGGTTCTATTTACAATGCTCTGTTTCCAGGTCAATTACATCACATACTGTGTATTGTAATGCATAATCATAGGATTTGGTTGTGGCTCAACTATATCTCCCCATTAAATATACATTCAAGCAATAAATCCAACACGGATTTGGCTCAATCTTCATTCAAATTGCTACCACCAACATTACTCCAAGTCCATCAAGGACCTTGCATCTAGCTAAGAAATGGGTTTTCTCCATCATTTGAACTAGATTATTGTTGTAGTCATATTGGACTCACTAATAATTTCACAATTTCCTTTGAATTGAATTCCATTTGTTAGCACATGAAGAATGCATGATAATTCCATTTTGCTGCTGATAAAGTAGACTGTGTTCATTTCTCTTGGCTGCTTTTGGACTGTTAAATTGGGCATCATTCCTTTGGGGTTTATAAACCTTATTTGTGAATGTGCATACCCTCTCCTAATAGGCCATGACTAAGGTATGATGTATTCTAGCTGGGATGTGAATGTGTTGTCTCTATTCTATAGATAGTGGTTTATTTTGAAGCTATAGTAGGTACAAATTTTGTAGATGGTAGGTATGATGGAGTTATATGTACTTCTTGGCAGATTTAAGAAATATTCCCTAAGTTTATCTTTAGTTTGTAGCACTATTTAGTATGTTGGATGTATCTAGATATTTTTGTGAGAGGTTGAATAAGTTTTCATTTTTATACTACAATATAATCTTAAATAGATGTGGAGGGATCCACTTACAATACATACATTTTCAACTAATGACCCAAAGGAAACTTCCAATGGACAATTCCAACACTATTTGGATGTCTACAATCGAATATTATTGGTCTTGGCTAGCCACCCTACTCCTCAAAGTTTGTTTGCTGCAAAATGCTTGAAAACGGCTTGCAAACAACTTGTAACTCTGACATTAAGCTTCCTTCTCAGTTGGTTGTCCAAATTCCTATAGTAGTCTGAGACTTGTTGTATTAATGGTTTTCTAACAACACTTTTCCTACTTTTAAGATAAATTCCATGCATTTATTGCCATGATCTACTCATTAGTATGTCTTTCTTTCTCTGCTCTACAATATTAAAATGATGAAAATATAGTGAAATTTACCTCTTTTTTGTGTAACAGTTCTCTTTTTTGTTGTTTACTTGCTTTGTTGTTGGGTAAACTTTTATAATGCTTCCATTTGTTCTCAAGTGATTATGTGAATATTAGTGCCACTCCATTAAAACAAATTTAGTGTAGTTATTTGAGCACTAAATGATAAGTTAAAACAGTGAACCTTGTTGATTTTAAGAAGTACAACACTACATGGGATCGGATATTTGCATTGAATCCTCTAACTTTCAAGGTTAGGTGGAAAGGAAACAATTTAAATGCTATTACATTGTTTCTGATAACAGTTGTTAGGATGATAGCCTGTTAATCATTAACAAGTTGGGCCTTAATGTGGTATGTTGGACCCCTAGATAACAATTATTACTTATACTAAGCTGGGGAATTATTTGTTAAAGAACATGCCTTTTGTTTGCATAGCACAACTACATTTTACTTTGATATTTTTTTATTTTTACTACTCAGATGGTTATCCAAGAATACGTTTTCCTAAAATTTCCAACTGATGATAATGTTTAATAGAATTCGTTTTGACTTTTTTGATATTGTGTTATCTAACAAATTGATGTCAATTTTTCAGAGCTGTTGAAAGTGCAGAAGCTTGTTCTTACAAGGAAGGAAGTGGAAGGATAAATATTGACTGTTGTGGAGGTCATCCCTAAGAGTGAGTAACAACAAAGAATTAGGGAGAAGTACAAAAAAGATGTTAAATATCAATGGTATGTCATAGATATTTTACTGTTACTTCTATTTAGATTATTAGTGTTCTTGTCATGTCTACCCATGTTAGGGGTTCATGAGTTTCCTTCTAATGGGCATGTTACGATCATCTGGCTGGAGTTGCATAGAATTTTGATCCCTTTCTTTTACAACGCTCATGCTCATACAAAGTGTGTCTAGAGGATGTTGGATGTTTCTTACAGATGTTGGATAGTTTGTTGTATTTCTTTGCCTACAGATCTAGAATTAGATTAAATGCATAGAATAAAGAACACATGCATATTTGCATGGCTTAATACAAATAAATTTTGTAAGAGATGCTTATAATATGGAAGACCATTACTTTCAAGGCTTTTAAGTTTTCTCCTAACTCATACACTAACGTACATCCATAAATGCACACACAACAATTTTGTTGTTGAGTTAGAATCTCTAAACACATAGAACTTGTATTTTTAAAGTCCATGACCTATTGATTATTTATTCAAATATTGTTGTGATTCTTTTCTATATTCCACTATGTGTTCTTGTGGCCTTTGTATTGTTGTAGAACTCTGATTTTTTCAGTTGTGTTTCAGGTATTCTAATTCTTGCAAAATTATGTTCACTTATGGAACATTGGTTTTGGAAACTTAGTGTGACGGGTC
>LPNX010525915.1:0-33844 GCA_001517045.1 Pseudotsuga menziesii | reverse complement strand
CTTTTGAAATTTTGAATAGTTCAAGCAAACATTTGTTCTTTTCTATGTAAATTTTCCTTTATTCATTCCTTCTCCATGTCTCTTCACTAATTTTTACTCTGAATTCCATTATTCTCTTTTTCTTTTTGTGTTGTTTTTGTTAGTTCTTATTTCACATTCTCTTCGTTAGCTATTATTAAATGGATTCATGAAGCTATGTTGTGTGGAGGTGCCCCCCTCTCCGCCCCTGCTCCCGAAATTCGCAGGATTCATGAAGCTATGTTGATGAAGTGATGGAATGTCCCTTCAGAATCTCTTGATGGAACAATCGTTAGTAAGACGAGAAACCCCTGAACTTCATCTACCTCCTTGTGGCCTTATCAATTGTGGAAACCAATATGATCCTTTTTCCTATTGACATCTTACTAATTTTTAGATTATAAATAATGCACATAATATAAATCAACTTTGTTGGTGTTAATTGTTAAAATATTCATTATATCATATATGCTGCACGTAGTAGACATCTTCTTTTAGTAACCATTCATGAGTTCTTCTCTTACCATTTCATTGCTGAACAAAATCACCTCATCAATGAATAACAACATGTATGTAGCAACACACACATCCTCAATTGGTTTCTACAACTATTTCTTAAACACATCACTGATTCTTTGTCCATATCAAGTTTAGGTTGTTAGGTATGCATGAATACATTATGTTGTTCTCTAAGACACTTTTGCGGACCACTTTAATAGACTGCGTTACTGTTTAGGATATTTTGTTGCCTGAGCATGGTATATTTTTGTGCTTATTAGTTTGGTTGAAAAAACAAATTGGATTTTAAGCATGAATTTTTTTGGATATTATTGTCTTTTATTAGAATTACAAATGATGAAATCTATGTGTTAATATTTCTCCTCTTCTCGATTCTTAAAGGGTGCTAGCTCAATGGAAGAGCACCTGCTTTACAAGCAGGAGGTTGGTGGTTCGATTCCTCCATGCCCTAATGATATTGGAATGTATTTCTAAAGGTAAAAATGTAGTAGTGCAAGATGGATGCAATATTAGACGCAACACTAAATGCAAAACAAGATGTAAAAGTGGACGTCACACTAAACACAAAAGTGGATGCAAAAGTTGACCTTATGTCAGACGCAAATATGGACACAAAAATGGATGTCATACTAAACGCAAAATTGGATGCAAAAAGAGACGCAACACTAGACACAATTAATGACTCAAAACTAGATGCAATACTAGGTCCAAAACTAGATGCAACAGTAGATGCAAAATTGGACTCCTAACTAGATGTAAAATTGGACATTAAATTGAGCACAAAATATGGTGTATCGATGGACATAAAACTAGGCGTAACACCAGGTGCAAAAATGCAAGGAACACTTGGCGCAAACAAAAACTTAAAATGAGACATAATATTGGATGCAAGATGGGACAAAACATTGGATGTAAAACTAGACGTAATATTGAATGCAAGATGGGATGCAACATTGGACACAAAACTAGATGCAATATTAGATACAAACATGGGTGCAAAACTAGGCACAACACTAGGCGCAACACTGGGTGCAACATTGGGCTCAAACATAGATGCAAAAAAAGACATCAACCGAGATGCAAAACTAGGTGCAAACCTAGATGCAAAATACGACGTAAAACAAGATGAAACATTAGGCACAAACATGGATACAAAAAAAGACATAAAACAAGATACAAAATTAGATGCAAATGGGGATGCAACATTATAAGTAAAATTGGATGCAAAAATAGACGCAACATTGGGCCGAAAATTGGATGCAAACCTAGATGCAACGTTAGATGCAGAATTGGACACATAGTTTTATGCAAAACATGGTGCAAAATTGGGTGCAAGACTCGATGAAAAACTAGGACCAAAATAAGACGCAACATTGGATGCAAAATTGAGCGTGAAACTAGGTGCAAACAAGGATGTAACAAAGGACGCAAAAGAAGATGCAATAGAGGTTGCAAAATTGGATGGAAATAAAGGCGTAACAAAAGATGCAAAAAATTGAGCGCAAAAATGGACACAAAAATGGATGTTAAAAAGGATGAAAAAAAGATGCAATAGACGGCGTTTTACGAAAATTTACAATAGCGCCAGGTTTAGCGCTAGATTGTTCACCACAATTGGGAAAAAATTACACTAAAATCCGGCACGAAATTCGACGCTAAATCTAGTTTTTGTTGTAGTGATTTATGGCAACCCTTTCTGTGGCCATATAGGAATCATGTCGTCTTCTGTATATACATGAGTTTCCTTTAAAAACTTGAAAATCATCATGGACAGGCCTGGTAGGCTTTGCTTTGTGCTAAGAGCACTTAGCCAGCTTTTAAATATAGCTTTAAAAAAAGGTTTGATTTATGGCAACCCTTTTCGTGGCCATATACGAATCGTGTCGTCTTCTGTATATACATGAGCTTCCTTTAAAAACCTGAAAATCATCATGGACAGGCCTGTTAACTTACCAGGGTAAACTACATGATGGGAAACTTTCCTTGTATGTAGACCTACTGGTAGCAATTTAGTCCAAATGTTGCATAATATGCAAAAGCTTGTTAAGAACACAAGGACCATAGAAATAAAATCTCTAATCAAATTCTATGATACAACTGAAGCATGACATCTTTACTTGGGATGAATATCGAGAGTACTTGATGTTTGTAAAGTCTAATAAAAGAGACATGGCAAGCTGAATGCCAAAGAATGCAAGCCATACTATTTTTGCATGGAAAAATGCAATTTGTGATGAAACCCCTATTGAAAAAAAAAACTTGGTTGAAACTTGGTTGTTAGCCGTCTTCATATTTCAAATCAAATAGAGTAGGATTCTATTAATATATAAAAATAGAAATAAATGGGTACCCATTCAGTAGGACGAGGAAAATACAAAAAATGGACAAAGGCGGTATACTGATCACTAAGTCATGAAGGAAAACCCTAGGATACTCCATGGTCTTTTGGAGCATAACCAGTATACTCTTCCCATGGTGAAGGCTCAACACTGATAATTTCAAGACGAGATTTTGTATTGGGCACCTATTGGCATCATAACTATGGTGAAGGCTCGACAATGATAATTTCGAGACTAGATTTTGTATTGGGCACCTATTGGCATCATAACTATAGTGTCAGTTGTTCACCATCATATATGGGTTAAAACAACTATACTTTAGATAAATATTAAGCTAATAGATGTCAAATATTTTAAATTCTAAGGAATTTAGCTAAAAGATGTTAAATATTTTAAATTCTAAGGAATTCAATAATATTAGTGAATGAATTTGTAGAATTTTTTTATGACATTAACTTAAGAAGTGCGAACACTTTTATTCAATGTGGATGCAACTATGAAAATCAATACCATAAAGTAAGCATAAAAGTAAGTTTAAAACCATGAAATAGAAATAAATAAATAAATTGGTAATATTTTTACCTAATTCACTAAAATAATATAAAACTTCAATTTTCTTAAAACTATAAAAGATTTTAAATTTAAACAAGTTGAGAACCACAATTTAAAACCATGAAATAAATAATAATAGAAAGGAATCGTGCATGATCTTATACTAAGATAAAAATTCAATTTTTTCTAAAGAATTACTCACCTTTACTTTTTTATGCCCGCAAACTTTGCATGGCTAACAATGTTTGGAAACATGAAAAATGCTTGATATACAATGTTGAAACTCTAGTATAGGCGTGTGCCTTCCATCAAATATTATTATATTTAAAGCACAAAGCATGTCTGGAAAACCTGTGGCCATATGAAACATGCAAAAAATTTAAAAAAACTACTACTGAATGAAATGTCTACGCTTCTGGGAGAGGGACGAACATCTCACGAGGGTCACGAGGGTGCAAGGAGCAGGAGCAAACTAGGCATGGCCTGGAGGAAACAGAGATTGGCAAGTAAGGGGAAAAACCTAGCCGTCATGTATCCATTCAAATCAATGCAAGCTAACAGCTAGTCTGTTTTATTTTTTTTAAATAAAATTTTCTTTAATTAATTAATTGTAACATTTTTCACAAACATTTAATGTTCAAGGTCCAAATATTTCAAACGCAAATGCATCCATATTCTATAAAAAAAAATTAATGTAGATCCAGAGAGTTAGGTTTAAGTCCATATCAAACATCCATATTCTATGACACTCTTGGCCGCACTGATTTCAGAAACTTCAATGAGTGAGGAGATTAACCGTTCCTCTAACTTGATATTTTTAAAAACTTTAAACTAAATGAATAGAACTGTCTATGAAACTCAAGCTCATACCTTGAACTGAAGTCGGCTGCAATTATAGATGAGACTCCTAGAACTACAGTAATGGTAATGCTAGAAGCATGCAGTATTATTATCAACTTATTCTTTATCTTGATAATTGATGTAATGCGTGATGCCGCAAAAGAAGAGTGTCAAGTTTCTTTGAGCAATTTTTATGTGTATTGTGATGTTATGCTTGACTAACGAACACTCCTCTATGGCTCAACTTTGGATTTAGAACAAGCTGATAGAAATATTTTGTCTACAATTGATAACAAGGATCTCCTTCCATAGGATCTGCTTAGAAGTACGAGGTCTCATGTTATGATGTTCCTGTGGAAGCCAGGACTAAAAAGTTTTCAATCTTAACCTTGCAACTGACATGAACAAAATTGTAATTAGTACAAGGAGTAAAAGTTATGAAAACTCTAATCCAATATAATTAAACAAAGCCATAAATATGCTGACCACATGCCGTAAGCCTGTAATTTAAGGTGACTGATGTCTTCAAGGTGACTGATGTCTTCATGAAGATGCCTGAGCTTGTTCACATGGACATCTAGTACACAGAGAGATCTCATGAAGAAGATCGATGGCGAAATAGAAGTTATCTTATTCAAATGTGTAAATAGTTTCCCCAGATTCATCAATTTCAAACCCAGCAAATTTGGTCCATCCATACTGAATTTGCTTGTCGGTCTAGTCTGAGTGAGCTGACAATCCATACTGAATCTGCTCGTAGGTCTCGTTTGAGTGAGCTGACGATGTGAGCACCACCTTCTTAGGGTTTACGAGTTTACCCTGATCTTTCTCATTTTTCATTCATGCGAGGATTCGTCCAGTAGGAGGTTACCTGAGCTTATCTCTTTTGCATGCTTATGCATTCGCATATAGCTGCATTATTAACTTTGTTGGAAAAACTAATTACTCGCAGATCCATACCTAACTCTCAGACGACTCTGTCAGACTCTGTATCAGTCAAGATTTTGTCGATCACTCTGACAAGAGGGAAGAGTCCACGATTCGACAATGTAAACCAGTCGAATTTATTTCTGAAGCTAAGTTGTTCAGCCAACTCATGTAGAAGCAATTTCTAGGTTGCCTATAAATAGAAGAAGCAAATTGTAAATTAAGTTAGTCACAAGACACAAGTTAGACACAATAGAGAGACAGAGGAACTCAGGGTGAGAAAGAGAAGTCGAAGCTCAAGCTTCTGTGTAAGTGATTTATTCAAAGAGCCGAAGCTCTGTAATAGGATCTGGACATACAAGTCTGTAATATATTTGTTATTTCCCCAGAGTTATATATATGAAATACTTTATGGTTGAATGCATGTTTATTTGGCCACACAATATTTTCAGATTTACTTGTGTAAATGTTGTTTACATTTACCAGTTAAGTGAAAGATCAAAGAACCCATAAATTTCTCACCGCTTGAAAGTTCCAGGTTTTAAGGCACAATGGTCGACTCAAGTCTTCCTACATATTTGGACATATATTTTTATAAGTTATTTGGATTTGTTAATGTGTCCATTTTACTTCATCTTACTCACAGGTGAAAAGCATTTGTAATTTCTTAAGTCTCTTAGACTAAGAAAAATACTCTGTAGATTTCGACCGAACCGACAAGGTCGGTTGAGTGAGCCAACTTGAGAGGTCGAATAGGTCACGCGACTTGAGAGGTCGAAGAGGTGAGCCGACTTAGAGGTCGAAGTCAACCAACTTCGAAGTGACAAGTGGTCGAGGTAAAATCATTCAGTATAACCGACAATTAAGTAGAAGTAAATCAGTCGAGTCGAAAGGCCGACCAAAGTTGATAGACTTGTCTAGTCGGGAGATAGACAAGTTTCACCTAACAAGTGGAAAAAGAAAAAGAGGTCAGAGTGAAAAAGTGAAAAATAATTTTTAATATTAACTGAGCGATAAACTCAAGTTTAGTCGGCTTGGTTTTGGCTAACTGGTATCAGAGCAAGGTTTATATCAGAGCAAAGTTTTAGGAAAGAAATCTTGTCTTAAAAGGTGGAAAATTAATTTTGTAAGGAAAGTTAATTAAAAATTAAAAATGGCTTCCACTTTTGGTTCATTGCAAACTCAAATTTCTACAGGAAAGAATTATGAATATTGGTCTTTAACAATGAAGGCTTTCGTCAGAGGTCAAGATGTCTGGGAGATAGTCCAGCATGGTTATGCAGAACCAACAGACATGACAACATATAACAATCTCACACAAGCTAAGAAAGATGTCTTGAGGGAAGAGAGGAAGAAAGATGAAAAAGCTTTGTTTTACATACATCAAGCTATGCATGAGAGCATACTCCCAAGAGTAGCAGTAAAAACTAATGCAAAGCAAGCATGGGATACATTGGAGACTGCCTATCAAGGTTTGGATAAGGTAAGGACATCCAAACTGCAGATTTTGAGAAGAGATTTTGAATCTCTGTCCATGAAAGATTCAGAGAATGTAGACTCATTCTACACCAGAGTTGTTGGGTTGATAAACCAACTGCAATCTCATGGAGAAGCCATAGAAGATCGAAGGGTTGTTGTAAAAATTCTCAGAAGTCTTCCCCCAAGATTTGAAAATTTGGTTGTGACCTTACATGGGGGCTTCACTTAATGAAACTATGTCATAGCACCTTCATTCATGGGATATTAAAGAATACCCCTAATTTCACTAGATATTGATAATTACTTACAAAAATCCTTTCTTAAGTCCCCCCCAATACATAATTCCAATTTAAAAACCCCTATCTTTACAATATATTTCTTATTTTTACTTGAAACCCCTTTGTATACGCCCCAATACCTATAAACCCCCCATACCTTATTGCCCACCCCCAATACCTACAATATATTGACCTTATTTTTCACAATTAAAAATCCCCCTTTATGAATGAACATGATAAGATATTGCTCAACAAATTTGATCCCCCGTGTGACCTTAGAAGAACACACAGACATGTCGACATTTACCATTGATGAGTTGCAAGCTTCACTCATCATTCATGAACACAGACTCAACAGAACACAAACATAATTGGAAGGTGCATTTGCAGCACAGTCATCCATAAGCCGTGGTAGAGGCAGGGGGAGAAACAACTTTAGAGGCAAAGGAAGAAATTCTTCAAGAGGAGGACAGGGCAGAAGTCTCGCAAATGTCGGTGGCAGATGAGATAATCATAACCCAAGTTAGCCAAGTGGCCAGAGGTTTGATAAATAAAAAATCCAATGTCATTACTATAAAAAATTTGGTCATTATGCATATGAATGCAGGAAGAAACAATATGACCAAGGAAGGCAAAGCCCAAATCAGTCGACCAGCACCAGCACTTCGACAAGTGCAATGTTAATGGCATCGACATCTCCACTTGAATGCAATGTTGTTCAAGAAAGTCCACATGACATATGGTACTTAGATTCAGGATGCAACAACCACATGACTGGTAATTTAAATTTGTTTTCCAATCTAGACAATTCAGTTAAAACTAATGTTACACTTAGAAACAATGTCCAAGTAACTGTCTTAGGAAAAGGCACTTTTGATATTCTAACCAAACAGGGGGAGAGTAGGATATCCCTGATGTCTATCATGTCGAAGGTCTGAAACATAATTTGTTAAGCATTGGACAGTTAATACAAAAAGGATACAGAGTCTACATGGAATATGATCACTGTGTGATAAAAAACAGGCATCCAAGCAACCAGCTGATAGCAAAAGTGCCAATGACAAGCAATTGCTTGTTTCCATTGAGGATAGTTCCTGAAATGAAAGGAAAGACAAACACAGGAGTTGCATTCAAGGTAGAAAGTGAAGAAACAGTCGAGCTCCTCGACAAGAAAGAAAATGGAAGCGCTAATTTGCAAGCTGCATTTCAGACAGAAGTTCAGGATGAATCCTGGTTGTGGCATTTCCGATTTAGACATCTGAATTTTGGCGGGCTGAAGCTACTGCACACAAAGAATATGGTAAAAGGATTGCCATTGATCGACAGACCAGAAAGGGTTTGTGAAGGCTGCATTTTTGGAAAGCAGTACAGAGAGACTTTTCCAGTCGAAAAGTCCTATAGAGTATGCGCACCACTTGAAATTGTGCACTCTGATATTTGTGGTCCAATGCAGACATCATCCATTGGTGGCTGCAAATATTTTTTAACTTTTATTGATGACTTCTCAAGAAAGACATGGTTATATTTCCTGAAACACAAATATGATGCATTTAGTTATTTTCAATAGTTCAAGGCACTCGTGGAGAACCAGAGTGGACATCGCATCAAGATATTAATGACTGACAGAGGAGGTGAATATGTTTCAAATGAATTTCTAAATTTTTGCAAGACCCATGGCATACAGAAACAATTCACTGCATGGTATACACCTCAGTAGAATGGTATTGCCGAAAGAAAGAACAGAACCATCATGGAAATGGGACGCAGCATGTTGGCAGCCAAGCATTTTCCAAATGAGTATTGGGGTGAAGCAGTCGCAACTGCCATTTACATTATGAACCGTTGTCCGACAAAGAGTGTAAAGAACAAAGTTCCCCAAGAAGCATGGACAGGTATGAATCATAGTGTTTCCCATTTAAAAGTTTTTAGTTGTGTTGCATATGCTCATGTTCTAGATGAGCTGAGAAGGAAGCTAGACAAGAAGGGACAAAAATGTATTTTTGTCGACTATTCAGAAGACACAAAAGCATATGTGGTATGATCCTGTCACAAGGAAAGTGATAATCAGTCGAGATGTTCAATTTGTCGAGAATGAATCATGGGATGGAACTGTCGACATAAATGTCAAGATTGTGTTGAATGTCGACAATGATGATATGGAAGAGGAAGTGGTTCAAACACCACATGTAAGTCAACCGGTCGTAGCACCGTCGACTCTCATGACACCATGACATGGTTCAGCACAAGGACCATTGACACAAGTAGTAGCTAAAGCTACAACAACAAGTACACCAAGAGGACAACAGACTCCATCAAGCATCTCATCAAGGTCGAAATCTACAGAACCAGTGAAGACAAGAATTATGCAAGAGATATATGAAGCTGGTACACCAAATTCATTCTCTCTCTTTGCATTATTTTCTCTTATATGTGATCCACTAACATTTGAAGAAGTTGTTGAAGAAGAAGTATGGGCACAAGCCATGGATGAAGAAATAGAATGCATTGAGAAGAACCAGACTTGGGAACTGGTTGATGTACCAAAAGACAAAGATGTAATCAGTGTCAAATGGATTTATAAGACCAAGCAAGATGTTGATGGGAATGTGAAAAATCACAAAGAAAGAATGGTAGCAAGAGGGTTGACACAGCAACCCGGTATAGACTTCAATGAAACGTTTGCACCTGTTGCACGCATGGATACAGTCAGAACAATTTTGGCCATTGCTGCACAAAACAAATGGCATGTTCATCAAATGGATGTCAAGTCGGCATTCTTAAATGGCTATATAGAAGAGGAAGTATATGTGGAACAACCACAAGGGTATGAAGTTCCAGGTCAAGAGCATAAAGTGTACAGGCTGAAAAAGGCACTCTATGGTTTGAAGCAAGCTCCTAGAGCTTGGTACAGTCGAATTGATTCCTATCTCACTAAAAATGGATTTCAAAGAAGTGAAAGTGAACTGACTTTGTACACCAAATTCGATGAGCAAGGTAAGATGTTAATTATCTGCCTGTATGTAGATGATTTAATATTTACTGGTGATTTTGGCATAACAGATTTTAAAGTAGTCATGGAAAGTGAATTTCAAATCACTGATCTGGGGCTTATGAAGTTTTTTTTCTGGGCATTGAAGTTCAGCAGTATGAAAGTGGTATTTTTATATCACAGACAAAGTATGCAAGTGAAGTTTTAAAAATATTTAACATGTCTAATTGCAAGACAGCCCCAACACCAGTAATAACAGGTTTAAAATTGAGCAAGGATGATGAAGGATCCACTGTAGATCCTACGCTGTTCAAAAGGCTTGTTGGAAGCCTTATGTATTTGACAGCGATAAGACCAGACATTATGTATGGAGTAAGTCTAATCTCAAGGTTCATGGAGTCACCAAAAGACTCACATTGGCAAGCAGGTAAAAGAATTCTGAGGTATGTAAGTGGCACAAAAGACCTTGGTATTATGTATTCAACCTCAGAAAATTTTAAACTCATTGGTTACACTGACGGTGTCAATGGAGGTAGCATAGATGACACTAAAAGCACATACAGGTACACATTTCATTTCGGTACAAGTGTTGTTTCATGGTCTTCAAAGAAACAACCCATTGTAACTTTGTCTTCAGCTGAAGCAGAGTATGTTGCAGCGACAAGTGGTGCATGTCAAGCTGTCTAGATGAGGAGAGTATTAAAAGACTTGTCACAGAACCATCAAGAACCGACAACTATATTTTGCGACAACAATTCAGCCATAGCATTACCCAAGAATCATGTGTTTCACAAGAGAACCAAGCACATCGACACAAGGTTTCATTTCATAAGAGACTTGGTCAACAACAAGGAAATTTGTTTGGAATTTTGTAGGTCTGAAGATCAACTTGCAGACATCTTTATGAAATCACCGACAAGGATACTTTCCAGTATCTGCGTAGTTATCTTGGAATGACAAGTTCTCCACAGTGAACTCTGTCTTAAACAGAGCATGTCTAAGCTCTGAAATATTTTGTAAATTTTGTTTTAAAAATCCCCATCTGCTCATAATTAAGGGGCAATATTGGAAAAAGTAATTACTCACAGATCCGTACCTGACTCTCAGCCGACTCTGTCAGAGTCTGTATCAGTCAAGATCTTGTCGGTCAGTTTGATAAGAGGGAAGAGTCCACGATTCGGCAATGTAAACCAACCGAATTTATTTTTGAAGCAAAGTTGTTAGGTAGATAGTTATTACAGTCTTTAATGGTGAGGCAATCGACTCATGTAGAAGCAATTTCCAGGTTGCCTATAAATAGAAGAAGCAAATTGTAAATTAAATTAGTCACAAGACACAAGTTAGACACAATAGAGAGATAGAGGAACTCAGGGTGAGAAAGAGAAGTCGAAGCTCAAGCTTCTGTGTAAGTGATTTAGTCGAAGAGCCGAAGCTCTGTAAAAGGATCAGTCAGTGAGCTGACAAGTCTGGATAGACAAGTTTGTAATATCTTTGTTATTTCCACATAGTTATATATATGAAATAGTTTATGGTTGAATGCATGTTTATTTGGCCACACAATATTTCCAGATTTACTTGTGTAAATGTTGTTTACATTTACCAGTTAAGTGAAAGATCAAAGAACCCATAAATTTCTCATCGCGTGAAAGTTCCAGGTTTTACAGCACATTGGTCGACTCAAGTCTTCCTACATGTTTGGACATATGTTTTTATAAGTTATTTGGATTTGTTAATGTGTCCATTTTACTTCATCTTACTCACAGGTGAAAAGCATTTGTAATTTCTTAAGTCTCTTAGACGAAGAAAAATACTTTGTATATTTCAACCAAAGTGAACTGACAAGGCTGGTTGAGTGAGCCAACTTGAGAGGTTGAAGAGGTGAGCCGACTTAGAGGTCGAAGTCAGCCGACTTCGAAGTGACAAGTAGTCAAGGTAAAATCAGTCGGTAGAATCGACAATTAAGTCGAAGTAAATCAGTCGAGTCGAAAGGCCGACCAAAGTTGATAGACTTGTCTAGTCGAGAGATAGACAAGTTTCACCTGACAAGTGGAAAAAGAAAAAGAGGTCGACGTGAAAAAGTGAAAATTAATTTTTAATATTAACTGAGTAGTAAACTCAAGTTTATTCGGCTTGGTTTTGGCTAACTGGTATCAGAGCAAGGTTTATATCAAAGCAAATTTTTAGGAAATAAATCTTGTCTTAAAAGGTGGAAAATTAATTTTCTAAGGAAAGTTAATTAAAAATTAAAAATGGCTTCCACTTCTGATTCATTGCAAACTACAATTTTTACAGGAAAGAATTAGGAATATTGGTCTTTAACAATGAAGGCTTTATTCAGAGGTCAATATGTATGGGAGATAGTCCAGCATGGTTATGTAGAACCAGCAGACATGACAACATATAACAATCTCACATAGGCTGAGAAATATGTCTTGAGGGAACAGAGGAAGAAATATGGAAAAGCTCTATTTTAAATACATCAAGCTATGCATGAGAGCATACTCCTAAGAGTACTAGCAAAAACTAATGCTAAGCAAGCATGGGATACATTGGAGACTGCCTATCAAGGTTTGGATAAGGTAAGGACATCCGAGATGCATATTTTGAGAAGAGATTTTGAATCTCTGTCCATGAAAGATTCAGAGAATGTAGACTCATTCTACACCAGATTTGTTGGGTTGATAAACCAACTGAAATCTCATGGAGAAGCCATAGAATACCGAAGGGTTGTTGAAAAAATTCTCAGAAGTCTTCCCCCAAGATTTGAAAATTTGGTTGTGACTTTAGAAGAACACACATACATGTAGACATTTACCATTGATGAGTTGCAAGCTTCACTCATCAATCATGAACACATATTCAACAGAACACAAACATCATTGGAAGGTGCATTTGCAGCACAGTCATCCATAAGTCGTGGTAGAGGCAGGGGGAGAAACAACTTCAGAGGTAGAGGAAGAATTTCTTCAATAGGAGGACGAGGCAGAAGTCCTACAAATGTTGGTGGCAGAGGAGATAATCAGAACCCAAGTCAACCAAGTGGCCAGAGGTTTGATAAATCAAAAATCAAATGTCATTACTATAAGAAATTTGGTCATTATGCATATGAATGCAAGAATAAACAATATGACCAAGGAAGGAAAATCCCAACTCAGTCGACCAGCACCAACACTTCGACAAGTGCAATGTTAATGGCATCAACATCTCCACTTGAATGCAATGTTGTTCAAGAAATTCCACATGACATATGGTACTTAGATTCAGGATGCAGCAACCACATGACTGGTAATTTAAATTTGTTTTCCAATCTAGACAATTCAGTTAAAACTGATGCTACACTTGGAAACAATGTCCAAGTAACTATCTTTGGAAAAGGTCGAAGTCAGCCGACTTAGAGGTCGAAGTCAGCCGACTTAGAAGTGACAAGTGGTCGAGGTAAAATCAGTTGGTAGAACCGACAAGTAAGTCGAAGTAAATCAGTCGAGTCGAAAGGCCGACCAAAGTTGATAGACTTGTCTAGTCAAGAGATAGACAAGTTTCACCTAACAAGTGGAAAAAGAAAAAGAGGTCAGTGTGAAAAAGTGAAAATTAATTTTTAATATTAACTGAGCGGTAAACTCAAGTTTAGTCGCCTTGGTTTTGGATAACAAACTTGACCTTCATACACTTCAGGTTGTATCATGGGTTTAATTAAAAGGATTGAATGCTGGGTGGATGGAGTTTATCACCCAGTTTCATGGGCATAGCAAGGGATTAACTGTCGCTTTTGCAAACTCATTCGATGGTCAAAAGGTAGCTGCGGGGAACCTCGAGTTCGTGGTGAAATGAGAGGTTTATTACTAAAGCAACCATATTACCGATGGAGAGAGGTGGTTTAAGCACTCCCTTCTCAAGAACATTCCATGGAAGAAGCTGCTTTCAAAAATTGTGCAAGTGGGAAAATTCCAGAAAGTTATGCGATCGCTCCATCTTTCCAGGTACATGGCATGCGCCAAATTCGCCACAAGACTATGTAAACAACCATTTTTCTTCTTCTAACCAACTTGGTTTCACATCTACAACGTTGTGGCAATACAAATAGTTGAATGTTTTCAGTGTACACATTTATTGAATGAATGACAAAATAATGGTGTTTCAAACTATTTGGGTTTCTAGAATCTCAAAATATGAAGAGTTTTTGACAAATCTACTAAATCAAATGCTTCATCGTAGGGGAGGAGAAGAGCGTGGAGCATTCATGGATTTCTGTACATAGGGTTGCTTCTGGTACGATTTCATATGTGATTTTGAATTTAACAGTGGAAATTGGGCTTAAGAAAGAGATGTCTACAAAATGACAAAGATTTCTACCATCTAACTTCAAAACCATTCTTCCATGATTTCAACTTTAAAAGTAAATAGTCCAAATTAATATTCTCGATGTTATACATGTTTCTTGATATTTTGCTTGACATCATTTTGACATACATGTGAAGCTCAATCAACATATGCACAAGAAAGGAATTCCACTACGTTAAAGGCCTACTCATAACCATCATACGTGTCGTTGGTAGTCACTATCATTTGGCATGCATGCTCCCATTATGTGTCCTTAGAAAACATTATAAAGGCCTACTCGTAACCATCATACATGTCGTTGGTAGTCACTATCATTTGTCATGCATGCTCCGATTATGTGTCCTTAGAAAACATTATTAGTTAATTAATAAAATTGAAATAAATAGTATTGCAAATGGATCGAATAGAAATAGTTGAAGAGCTAACCTCCATCAATGAGAGTTCAACAATAGTGAACAAAGGGCTTCTCGCCCATTAACAACATCATTCAAGCAACGTTTTATTTGGAAAAATTCAAGATAAAAGCAATAAAGCCATAAATTAATGGCGACGTGCTGTTAGACCTTATTGATGTCCCACATCACAACTTTCTTGACGTTGTTGTGCTTTATAGGGATAGAGCTGATGGATATTATTAGATGCAAATTAATTAATTAATCTCGGTTCGAATCCAAGCGTCTTCATTTTAGTGGCATCTGTGTTTTATATTTAGCCAACTGAATTAATTCTGTTTCTTGAGGGTTGGGAGTCAATTTTCCTAATGTATGTAATAGCGCAAATTTGCTAAGAAACTGCTTACTTACACACAGAAACAGAAATACGAAAATCTCTGCGGTGCGAAAATCAAAGGTAAGTTATTACAATTGAGCTCGGTAGATTTACAAAATTTACCTATTTAGCTCGAAACACCAGCGAATATTTTCATAACTCAAAATGTTCGATGAAAATTTTCATAACCTTTCCAATCAAGATTGAAATGAGGATTGAAATGAAGAAATTGATGACAATAGAAATAATAGTAAAAAATTATAAAAAATGGAGGAGCCCCTAGCAATTCTAAATATAAATTCCAATAGAGTGCCACTATCAATTACTAGTCCAGTAAACTACGAGTCTGGCAAACTACGGGCGACATTTTTTTTCAAAACATTTAGAGTTCTGTCAACTGCAGGCTTGATCACATCTCTCTGCAGAGCACCAATTTTAAGTAGCTAAATATTAAGAACTTTAATACATTAGACACTCGAACGCCACTCCCTTTGTTGGGAATAGAAGCAATGCAATTAACTTACCTCGGATCTTTGGGTGCTAAGTCGACAGGACTAGCAAGATGAAAAACACCATTAACTGGAGCTCAACAAGTGATCTTATGCTTCGATCTGTCACCAAGATGAACCAATACGGGATGTTTGGGTGCTAAGTCGACATGACTGACAAGATGAAAAAAGCCATTGATTGGAGCTCCCCAAGTGATCTTATGCTTCGATCTGTCACCAGCATGCAATACTTTGTATAAAAGTTCTTTTCTTATTATTATATGAAAAATTGGATGCTATACTCTAGAAACCTCCCACACAAATAGCCAAGTGTGAGCCATGCAAGGTTCATCAGCCTCTACTGCAGTGAATTGTGTTGTCAGAGTAGAAACCTCCCACGCAAATAGACAAGTGTGAGCCATGCAAGGTTCCTCGACCTCTACTGCAGTGAACTATGTTGTCAGAGTTGTCATGAGGTTCTCAGGGTGGTCAGCGATGGTTGTCAGGATTGTCAGAGGTGAAGAACTACAAAGGTAAATCCACAATAAGAGTGTGGATGACAAAAACTTAGGAAACCTGTTTAATTTTTTATTCCCTTCTTCCCTGCAAGCAAGGAATAATGTAATCGCTCAAGTTTTGGTAAACGTGTAGCAACAATTTCAAATTTTTATGATATAGTTTTTAGGATTTATCTAATGTTCCATTACCACACCGTCTTATTATGAATTCAACTTTTCATTTTTTTGCAGCGGTTTATCCTATGCACTTGTAATGTCCCAAATTTTACATTGGGTCATAGAGGCCAAATCACATTTTCCATATTCATGAAAGTTGTCAAAGGGATGCTAAAAGTCAAATAATTGCCACTGTGGAAAATAACTAGTTTCCTAGCTTGGGGGTGGAAGCTTTGAGATTTGGAATAAGGGGGATAATAAATGATGTTTAGTCGTTAGAAGGGGATAAATATTTAATAATGTAGTCTATTAAATAAATACAAGATAAAATGGAAGTGGCAATGGAGCATGAAGACACATGGAGACTATGGGGCCCACACTAGCTAGAATTCCTATGTTAAATGGTATCTTTCTCTTGCAAATTTGAATATATGGGAAGTCTAATGCTTTTGTATGGATTATATTGTTAATATACTTGTCCATATACTTGATAGGTCGAATCTGGGATTAATTATAACTTACATGGGAGAGGAAGATCCAAATGGGAGTTTCATGGACATTTGGCTAGATAGATTCCTCTTACATTTATGACATCTATGACACCAATGATGGAGATTCTATGACAGTTATGGAACAAGTCAGATCTGAAGGTTGACATACTAACATAATTACATGTCAGGACTGAATATAGCATCTTAGAGGTCGAATTTGGGAGTTGGATAAGGCCAAGAGGCTCCTACTCAAATTTGGGAGAAGAGGGAAGGTGAAGAGAGAGGCCACATGGCATAGCATGAGCCACCAATTCGACTTGGATTTGGTTTATGTATGGATTTGGAACCTTAGAAGACTAATAATTTTTATAAAATATAGGTATCAGCCATGAGAAGAGGCTTTTTCTCATTTGTGAATTGTGAGAGCCAGTGGATGACTAGTTTTCTTGCTTAAGCCAATTTCGAGGGTGAAAGATTCCCATCCTAGTTGGTGTTTGGAAAGGCCACTCAGGTATTTCATGGAGCTTTAATAGAGTCTTATTTTTAGGTGTAATATACAGGAAATCATGTGGATTCTTCTATTGCAACACTCTCTCTCAACTATTTCCAGTTTTCACACCATATTCATGCAAATGGAGGGATTGCGCTTTGGGTGAGTTATTGATCTCTTTGGGGAAGATTATAATGAAAATTATATTATGTTATAATGTATATGATCTGTATTTCATGTTCAAAATAATCTCAGGTCAAAATACCCAAAAGAATTCATGTAAAAATGCTGAACAATGAAGAAATAGTGTCATTTCCCCACTATCTTGTTGTGAACCATTGCAATGCTGATGATTTCGAATTGGGAGAGCCTTTAATTGTCCATTTATTATTGTAATCAGTTACATATTCTCTGTTATTCATTTTAATAAAGTTTCAAGTCGAAATTCCCAAGAGTTGTATGTCAAAATGACTTTTAATGAGCAAACAATGACCATTTCCACTCCATTTTGATATATGCCATGGTAATGCTTATTATTTCGAATGTAGTAATGTATATATAATAAATTTATGATGGATGGACTGTAATTAATGTTTATTTCAAGTCTCATGTTCATTAATTAAGCATTGGTAGCCATTTTACTCATTTTTATTGCATTGGGAGAAGATTTGGTGCGTTTTCCCCAAGGGTTGAAATTGTGACTTGGGAGTTGTCTTGGAAAGAGTCATAACCGACTGTATAAACTGAACCATGATGCATATGAGACTTTGAAAAGGTCCCTTACACATACCCAGACTCTGTTCATAAATTCAAGTGACTTTGGGATCATTTGTGAAGCCATTTCCAGCAATTACCCAGGGGGAATTGGAGCCCCAATTTGCTAGTAAAGGCTCCTAATTTGAACAGAACATTAAACAAGTTTGAAAGAGTAATTGCGAGGTCAAAAAACATACATGAGAATTATATTTAAGTTATATTATCATTCATGTACCTTCAGAGAAAATTTGGAAGCACTTGGGTCAATTTGGAGGTCTAGACATCAAAACTAGTCAAGAGCCAAAATTGTGAAAAATTTGGAAAATTGGGCATTTTAATAAAATTCCAAAAAGGGGACATTACAGTGGTATCGGAGCATGATCTTGGCACCTGATTTGGTCTGATATTTATGAGTAAAATAATTCATGTACCACAATTATACATTGAAACTAAAAGTGCTTTTGTTGAAGAGGGAAAAAAAAGTAGGAGAAGACGACAATTTTTTGGAAACTATGACTAGGCATGAAAAGAGAACCTCATATGATGGTGAGGAGATAATAAAAAGCATGGAACCTATTTTTTAGACATGACCAAGAATATTATGAAAGTATTTGAATTTTTGGCTATCCAAAGTTGGGAAAAATATATTGATTTTAAGAAAACCAAGGGGAAAAATGCATCAGTTTGCTTGAAGGAGCAAAAGGAGGAGACCCATGAACCACCTAGTTCTGAAATAGGTGGAGTAGAAGAAGTAGTACATGAAGATGATTTAAATTCACTACCAAGTGACTCTAAAAAATATGAAGAGACATCACATGAGTATGAAGGAGTTTTTATTGAAAATACTGAAGATAATTTTGAGACACATGCTACCTTTGAAATGAAACAAGAGCATCGACTGATGGATGCTTGAACTATGGAGGAGTACCTAATGATGGGTGCTCACAACTCTATGTTGGTGACATAGATATCAGATTTCAAAATGTTGCTGCAAGCCAAAATTCCATTAAACATGAAAATGAATACCTTGTAGTAGTTGAAGAAGAAACAAGATCAACTTCCCCATCATCACTTGAGCTTCATGAAGTTGGTCCAAGCAAGAAGGAAGAAGATGAGAAGGTTCATTTGCAAGAGCCTCATTTTCTTGAAGGGTCCTTAAATATTAATTAAAATAAGATCCAAGAGCTCCTTAGCATAATCCATGACACTCAAGCATTGGTATCAAATTCTTGTTGGAGAGCTACTTCCTTGGAGGATCCATCCTTCCTTGAAGACATGGAGAAGATCCAAAGAGAAATGTGCAACATCAAAGGTAATTTTATGTCTTTTATTTTTGATAGGAAAAATGTCATTGAGCTTATTGAATGGTTACATGAATCCTACTTGAAGAATAATGAAGTTATTCATAAGCTCACAATTCAAAATGAGCAACTTCTTGAAAAGTTGCAAGACACTTCTTTTTCCTCTGATGTTTCATATTTTCATAAGGTAGATTGCTTGGAGGATTCTCATGACATGATGGATCATGAGAAACATGAAAAATTGTAGGTTCTTGATGTGCTTGAGGATTATTGTGATGAGATCCAATCACTAGTAATGGTGGAAGAGGAACTTGAGTTGCCTCTTGAAAATGGTTACACAATTTTTGAAGAAGTGCATAATTCCAACACCTTGGAACTAACCCATGAAGAAATTTTTGCATTTTCTAGGGAGGTGATTAATCCTACCCCTATGGATACTTCAAATTATGACAATTTTTCACTTACTGATCATTTGGGTGAGTTGGTTCTTTCTCCTACATCCTACACTTCTAAATTTTATAGCAGTCATCCTAAGGAAGTATGGGTGAAAGGTTTCTTTTTGATGGTGCCACATGAAGAGCATGGACATTCTATTTCTCCTTTTGATGATGGAATTATCGAAGGACATTATTTTTCACATTTGCAGCAGCATTCTTTGCTACTTTCTGATGATGCACATCTACATGGATGCACCTATGATATGAATTTGAGTCACTTGAAGACTCATGGTTTTTATTGCTCAACACTTGGTTCATTTGATGTTGGAGGAACTTCATCCAACACTAGGGTGAATATACTTATTATAGGAGAAAATTTTTGTTACCAGCCACATACATTGTTATATCTTTATGATTCACTCATTCATGGATGTATGGGTAAGACTTCTTTGAGTCATTTGAAGTCTCCTTGTTTCTATTGCTCACTATTTGGTTCAAATTTGAGTGGAGATTCTTCATTCACTTCTTGGATGAAATAATACATGGTTGAATATTTTGATGCATATCACTTCCTTTTGGAGAAGAATTATAGGACATGGGATACTCACCTATGTCATTGGAGCAGATTTGATTGGTCACTTGAAGCGTGTATGTACTTGGCAAATGGTAGTCTACTCAGTGGGAGGTATAAGCACTTTCATGATTTCTTGGTGAGGAATCTCCTTGATGTACATTCTTATTATGTTGTTATATACTTTGATGATATATATTATGCACTTGTGATGTTTGTAAGAATGAATACAAGAAAATGGGATCCAAGAATTCTCTTTTCAAATGGTATGGGTTGGAGAGCACTCTTAATTGTTGGAGTGCAATGCAAGTAATGGGACCTTGGGATAGTTTTTAGTCCCATTGATTTCAAATTATTTGGGAAACAAGAAGTATGAGAGATGGATTCCCCATTTAACAAGGTGATGTTAATCAGAGTAGTGTAGCAGCAAGCATGGTGGTTCCTCTTTGAAATATTCATGAAATCTAAAAGACTCAAGGTGGGCAGCTTAGTGGCAACTTCAAAGAATCATAGAGGAAGCAGGTTCTTCAACAACCATGTTTGAAATTGCTTGAGGACAAGCAATATTGGGAAGGGAGGATTTGTAATGTTTCAAATTTTACATTGGGTCACAATGGCCAAATCACATTTTCCATATTCATGAAAGTTGTCAAAGAGATGCTAAAAGTCAAATAATTGCCAAGGTGGAAAATCACTAGTTTCCTAGCTTGGGGGTGGAAGCTTTGAGATTTGGAATAAGGGGGATAATAAATGATTTTTAGACATTAGAAGGGGATAAATATTTAATAATGTAGCCTATTAAATAAATACAAGATAAAATTTAAGTGACAATGGAGCATGAAGACATATGGAGACTATGGGGCCCACAGTAGCTAGAGTTCCTATGTTAAATGGTATCTTTCTCTTGCAAATTTGAATATATGGGAAGTCTAATGTTTTTGTATGGATTATAATGTTAATATACTTGTCCATATACTTCATAGGTCAAATTTTGGATGAATTGTATCTTAAATGGGAGAGGAAGAGCCAAATGTGAGTTTCATGGACACTTGGTTAGATTCCCCTTAAATTTATGACATCTACGACACCAATGATGGAGATTCTATGACATTTATGGCACAAGTCAGATCTGAAGGCTGACATACTGACATAATGACATGTCAGGACTAAATATAGCATCTTATAGGTCGAATTTGGGAGTTGGAGAAGGCCAAGAGGCTCCTACTCAAATTTGGGAGAAGAGGGAAGGTGAAGAGAGAGGCCACATGGCATAGCATGAGAAGCCACACCAATTTGACTTGGATTTTGTTTATGGATGGATTTGGAACCTTAGAAGACTAATAATGTTTATAAAATACAAGGATCAGCCATGAGAAGAGGCGTTTTCTCATTTGTGAAATTGTCATTTGTTAATTGTGAGAGCTAGTGGATGACTAGTTTTCTTGCTTAAGCCAATTTCGAGGGTGAAAGATTCCCATCCTAGTTGGTGTTTGGAAATGCCACTTAGGTCTTTCATGGAGATTTAATGGAGTCTTATTTGCAGGTGTAAGCTACAGGAAAGCATGTGGATTCTTCTATTGCAACACTCTCTCTCAACTATTTGCAGTTTTCACACCATATTCATGCAAATGGAGGGATTGTGCTTTGGGTGAGATATTGATCTCTTTGGGGAAAATTCTAATGAAAATTATATTATGTTTTGATGTATATAATCTGTATTTCACGTTCATAATACTCTCAGGTTTAAATACCCAAAAGAATTCATGTAAAAATGTTGAACAATGAAGAAATAGTGTCATTTCCCCGCTATCTTGTTGTGAACCATTGCAATGCTGATGATTTCAAATTGGGAGAGCCTTTCATTGTCCATTTATGATTGTAATCAGTTCCATATTATTTTTTATTCATTCTCATAAATTTTCAAGTCGAAATTCCCAAGAGTTGTATGTCAAAATGACTTTTAATGAGCAAACAATGACCATTTCCACTTCATTTTGATATATGCCATGGTAATGCTTATTATTTCGAATGAAGGAATGTATATCTGATAAATATATGATGGATGGACTGTAATTAATGTGTATTTCAAGTCTCATGTTCATTACTTAAGCATTGGAAGACATTTTACTCATTTTTATTGCATTGGGAGAAGATTTGGTGCATTTTCCCCAAGGGTCGAGATTGTGACTTGGGAGTTGTTTTGGAAAGAGTCATAACAGCATGTATAAACTGAACCATGATGCATATGAGACTTTGAAAAGGTCCCTTACACATACTCAACCTTTTTTCAGAAATTCAAGTGACTTTGGGATCATTTGTGAAGCCATTTCCGGCAATTACCTAGGGGGAATTGGAGCCCCAATTTGCTAGTAAAGACTCCTACTTTGAACAGAGCATTTAACAAGTTTGTAGAAGTAATTAGGAGGTAAAAAAACATACATGAGAATTATATTTAAGTTATATTATCAGTCATGTACCTTCATAGAATATTTGGAAGCATTTGGGTCAATTTGGAGGTCTAGACATCAAAACTAGTCAAGAGCCAAAATTGTGAAAATTTTGGAAAATTAGGCATTTTAATAAAATTCCAAAAAGGGGACATTACAACACTTTCATGACAACCTGCTGGTAGTGACAGCAATTTAATGACAACCTAACTCATCCTGACAACCTGCTCGTCTTGACAGTTTTGATTGCTGACCCCCATGCTACCCTACATAATGGTCTTGGCAAGGGTATGTTGCCACCTATATGTGGTCATTGTCGCCATCTATGGGTGCCATGCACCATCTGTATGTGCCATGCAAAGGTTAAGAAGGCTATTTAATATATCATGGCAGAAGCTTCTCGAACCAACGAATGAACCCTGCAGCTGCTATATTGTGAACAGGCATGGATCCTTCCCTTTTGCAATTCTTTATTGGGATTTAGAACTGGGCTTTTACAATTATTTGCTGGCATTTAGAAATGGCGTCCGTCCAGGGAGTGCCTATGAGGATCGCTTTCATATTGGTCGTCATTTCTCCTCCTTTGGACCTTGGCCGCCTCTTCTCCAATGTTGGAATCTGCCACAAAGCCTCTGAACCTTCTCACCGCAACATACACAACATCCCATATCCTGGCCTGCAATGCTAAGATTTTCTTCGCTTCCAATGGCTTCTTCTGGAATTTCTTCGGCAGGTAGAGACTTACCACGAAGGAAGACTCAGAGGAGGGGACNATATCCTGGCCTGCAATGCTAAGATTTTCTTCGCTTCCAATGGCTTCTTCTGGAATTTCTTCGGCAGGTAGAGACTTACCACGAAGGAAGACTCAGAGGAGGGTACTCTCGATGGAAATATGTCAGTCAACAACGGGGACGTCATCGGCACCTTGGCATGTTCCAAATCTTTTTCTAGCGTTTAGAATATAGTGCTAGGCAGACTTCTGATCTCACAATAGCATTTACTGTTGCAGGTTTCTAGCTTAAAACAAATATATAGTAGAAAGGCAATTAGGCTTAACTGTAGTTTACAAAATCTTTATGGCGATCATTTGTTTGCATCTCTTTGGGAACTACTCAAGATGGACGAGAAATAGTTTTAAATCTTATGCAAAGAAAGGAAGAACTTCTGAATGAAATTAATGTTCTGGCTGAAATTCAGCGTCCAAATATTATAAATCTACTTGGCTATTGCTCAGAGGGATTAGAAATGAAACTTTGTCTATGAGTACTTACTAAAGGGGAGCCTTGATAAAATCTTATTCAGTGAGTAACTTCCATTTCTTTTTAATGAAGCTAAAAATAACATTGTTTCAACTTATTGCCTTCAATAATACTAATTCAATTAGTAGGAATCTCACATTTTTAATGAATTGGTTGAAGAATTATTTGATATTGTATGGTGAATTTTTATGCATAACTTCGGAAAGAAATTTATGAAAAAACAAAGGTACATGGTTTCAACCACTGGACTGTGGAAAGTGTAATTTGATTTCCGAAAAACCATCGATGAATTAATGCGCAAATTATTTTCTTGGATTGATTTCTTTAGGGATTGCGCATCTCATTTCAGGTGTTTTTAGGTGTTTGTAATTGATTTGTTACAGGCGTACTTATTTGGGTGTTTGTAATTGGTTTGTTACAGGTGTACTTATTTGGTGAGATTCATCCATAGAAGGAAGAAATGTAAAAACAAACAACGTTGGTTTTGGAAAACGTGAAATATTTTCTTTCTTGCAAATACCAGATGAGGCTTCCTTGTAAAAACCAGAAGCTTGGTTATGGAGGCAATTGAACTAAGCTTCCACCCAAAGAAAAAAAATGTGTTAGGACATTGGTAAGCATTTAATAGTTGGCCTTCAATTTTGTTGTTGCAGTTATTTTGCACTTAGGCAATGGCAATGGTAGGAATTTGAGGAAATCATTTTTTTGTGATAGGTAACCAATTAGCCAATGGCAGAAGAAGTTGAACTTGAGAATTATAGATGAAATTTAATTAGTAAAGGACATAGTACATTTTATAATCATTTGTTGTTGCAAATTGCAAATGCCTTGGTTTATTATTTGATTTTGTCTATTGCAAGACTAAAACATTTTAGATTTGGCAAAATCTCAGTTGCCAAGTATGTTGTCAAAGTATTGATCTGGTTCATTTCCTGAACCAACAAAGTATATATAGCATGTTAGCCTTTAAATAAAGTTGTTGTAAACTTAGATGCGAGTTCTCATAATCATATCTTCATTGAAGTGAAGATATCTTGTACGAAAGGGGACTAATTCATTCATTATAAAAGGAAAAGAATTGCAAGAGGGATTTGAAAAAGGAAACAATGTCAGAAACTAAGTAGTCTTTTTCATATTAAAATTACATGGAACAAAACAAAGGAAATGTAAACTATCAGTGGAAGAGGACAGTACATGACTCTCATAATAAAAGCAAGCCATGAAAAACTCAAAGTCATAAATCCATGAAAAAGAAAACTCAAATTGAGTGTTGCTTATCTGTGGTATGGTACTTTTGGTATAGTGCTTGAGCCAAGGTGATTAATCAATATAAATATAATAGGTTTTGTCTCCACATGGAGTTTCAATGTCTTTTTTCAAATCTAAACACAAATATATTTGACATCCTTTTAGCATGTAAAAGGCAACACGTTGCAAGTTGTATGTATGGGAAATGGGTAGAATATAAGAACAATGACACATTGCAGGATGGATGGTTGCATTTGTGTACAGATGGAGGGCAAGAAGGTGTAGTGCCCTCAATAAATATTTTCAAATGACAACAATGGATGTCCGAGCGAGAAGGTTTATCAGTTCATTGCAAACAAAAAGCTGTTTTCCACCAAGGAAAAAAAATAAAAAAAAATAATGAAGACGCGCTGTTATACCTTATCGATGTCACCAATCACTGCTTTCTTGACATTCTTGTTGTGCCTTAATACCATTATTGACGTTCTTGTGCCATAATACCTCCCGAGCTATGGAGTCTTAACCGCCTCCCATGATGAAAACGATTTTGACGCTGAAATCACACAACATGACTACAAATTACAAATTAGAATCATGAGAACCAAGTCTTTGCCGACATTTAAAGGGATACAGCTGAGAGATATTACGAAATGCAAATTACTTAATTACCTACTTTGGGTGGTAGACGAGCCCCGGATGCACTAGCAATTTGTGATAGATAAACTTAGTAAACAAACAAAACAATTAAAAGGTAAAAAATAAACCATCCTCTGAGATAACGAGGGGCTCGTCCACTAACACTCCACGAGGGGCTCGTCCACTAACACTCCAGTTGAAGCAAGCACAACAGCTGCAACAAAACTTGGGGTTCTTCCATTAACTCTTTAGCTGCAACAGTAGGTGAAGCTCACACAACACTGCAATGCCTATATGTGAAGAAAGGAAAGCTGAAATCAAAAGCCATCAGAAGCCAATCAATGCGTTCCCAACCTTCCATCGACATGAGTTTAGGAAGAATTGTACTGAACATAAGAAAACTTATAATGTACACATGCTCTTGGAAAATTTGCATGACCATATACGTGGAAGAGCCAGTGATCTATTGGAAAATTTGCATGACCATATATGTGGAAGAGCCAGCGATCAATTGCATGGTTTAGCAGTGGAGGTACTAGATATGGTAGATGGTGCACGTAATTCTTGATCATATGTCAGAGCATGTGTCAAGGTAGGGATAGAGCACTGTTTACTAGATATCGGTGCAGGCAACTTGAACAGATGTCAGAATCCATGTCAGAGCATTGCAAATGGAAAAGGTAATTTCGCAATAAGAGTGTTAGGTATAAAAACTTTGGAAAAATTAACCAAAATCATACCATAAAAATTAGGAAAGTGCTATGCACGAATGCCAAAACCAGGGAATAAGAAGATTGTCGCTCATCGGTGTTTGGAGTGAAAATGAAGTTTAGTGCTTCCAGATATTAGTCACATTTGGATTTCACCCTTAGTTCAAGCCAGGTAACGTTCCATCTTCTTTCTTTGTTATTCTAATCTGGCTTGTTATGGATTCTTGGCTTGATTATGATCTCATATAGTGGGTTCCGGTTCCACCATCATAGAAGAAATTTCCCTATTTCAATAATAATCAATCTGGCTAAATGTTGGTTTTTGTCCAAAACATATGCTTTGTCATTCTTTCTGCTCTCTACAACTGCGTATTTGTGATGAGCACATGAGATTCGCAGTGCTTGCGGTAATAGAGGTAGAAATCGGATTTAGGGCCATCTGGAGCAACATCCTCGCTAGAATACGTGTGGGACATCCTCTTCAACATCTCTTGATCCTCTCTGGAATTTGAAATTTATCGAGTTTGAAACTTGCTTCATAAACAATCATAAGACATTAATCTTCTGAAATTATTTAGTTTACTGATGCGCAATGAGACCTGCAATAGGAAATGTCTTTTGCGAGACGATGGAGTTGAGGGACAACCCTCGATGAAATTCTTGCGTGGGTTGGTCCTTTGGCCGTGTTGGATAGGGCTTCGTATTGCTAGGACAAAACGTATTCCGGATGGTAATGTAAGACAAGCAATATATTCAAATTAACAAGGCTCTTTAGTTGAAGAGTAGCTCAAGGCTGTAAGTTCAGAGGACGAAGAAAACTTATTGGGATGCGTTGATTTATGCCAAGGTTTTTAAATGCATCATACAATAACAGGTGTTTTAGGCTCTGTTTGGCGGTGATGCAATAACATGTGTTTTAGGCTATGTATGGCGGTGATACTGTGGAGGTGAGTTCTAAAGAAAATTTATTGGGATGAGGTTTTGGCATTGAATATCAACCGTCGCTAGGGCAATAAGACCCCAAAGTGATCAACCAGTAGCATGTCGAACAAATGACTTAAAATAATTGGGAAAAATGGAAACCTTGAAGTTCCAATGTAAAAGTTTGTAAATTTTTGGTCAAACAACCAACTGATGGTGGTTGACCTAAGATCAAATACAATATACCATGCCTCATGGCAGGTATNTGGAAACCTTGAAGTTCCAATGTAAAAGTTTGTAAATTTTTGGTCAAACAACCAACTGATGGTGGTTGACCTAAGATCAAATACAATATACCATGCCTCATGGCAGGGATAATAAGGATTCATTGGATGAAAATCAGATATATCAACATCTATCCCATACAGGGAAGGAGGGATTTAAACTAAATGGCGAGTCTTTAAAACAAGGACGCAATTACTTCAAACAGATGGTTGTTGGCCATTGCATGAGCCCGTGCATATCCAAATTCCAAAATACGGACCAAACTCCAAATTATCAGCTGCATTAATCAATATCTCCATGGAAAGAGAGAGTTTGGGGAAATAAACGAAAGCAATATTAACGCCATGAGGTAAAGAGAAACTGAAAATAAACTGCATAAGGTAAAGAGAAACATAAAATAGTGGAGTTTTATATTAATTTACGAAGAAGAGGAGGAGGTAGATACAATCCATGAAGCTATGAAGGTAGATATTCTGAAGTTCAAAGAAGTTTATGCGCAATACTTTATTTATCTATGAGAATAAGAGGTAGATACTCATTGATGGGCATATCATATCATCAATGAGAAGCTATCAAGACTCACAGAATCCCGCTTGTTTTGATGATTTAAATAGAGATATGAGTGGTCGTTTAGGTATTAAGCGAAGTATATCCCTTTCAGCCAATCTTCGCCGGTGTTTAGCGCTAAATAGGTAAATTCTGTAAACCTGCGGAACTGAATTGTGATAATTTACCGTTGATTTTGGCACAACAGAGATTTCCGAGCTGGAATGTGGATATATATATAGAAACAAGTGCTTTTTTCAGTAAACTAGCAACAACCACATTAAATTAATAATGTGTCTGAATACGTCGATAGGCGTAAATTTAGGCACATACTTTTTATATTAATGTTTTTCCCTATAGTATGTGCTTAAATTTACGAATATCGGCGTATTCAGACACATTATTAATTTAATGTGGTTGTTGCTAGTAACGGGTGAGCCCATGGACATATCTAGAAAATATTAATGACAATAATAATGTTTATTTAATTATTTAAATATATAATAATAAATATAAATAATTATTAGAAAAAGTATTATTTATGATGGTGACGATGAAGATGATGGTGAACAATGATGGTGATGATGAGGAGGATGATGAATATGATGATGATGATGATGAGGATATTGATGATGTTGAGGATGAGGTTGTCGATGAAGACGATGAAGATGAGGATGATGAGGGTGAAGAGGATGATGAAGATGAGGGTGATGATGAGGATGATGATGATGATGATGATGATGACGAGGATGGTGATGATGATGATGATGATGACAAGGATGGTGACGATGATGAGGATGATGGTGATGATGAAGATGATGGTGAACAATGATGGTGATGATGAGGAGGATGATGACTATGATGATGATGATGATGATGATGATGATGATGATGACGACGATGACCATGATGATGATGATGAGAATGAGGGCGATGATGATGATGATGACCATGATGATGATGATGATGATGATGATGATGAGGGTAATGATGATGAGGAGGAGGATGAGGGTGAAGATTATGATGATGATGATGATGATGATGAGGGTAATGATGATGAGGAGGAGGATGAGGGTGAAGATTATGATGATGATGATGATGATGATGAGGATGGTGGTGTCGATGAAGATGGTGATGATGGTGAGGATGAGGGTGATGAATGATGATGATGAGGATCGAGGTTGATGATGATGAGGATGAGGGTGACAATGAGGAGGATGATGGTGATGATGAAGATGATGGTGAACAATGATGGTGATGATGAGGACGATGATGACCATGATGATGATGATGAGGATGAGGGTGATGATGATGACCATGATGATGATGATGAGGATGATGGTGTTGATGATGATGATGACCATGATGATGATGATGATGATGATGACCATGATGATGATGATGAGGTTGAGGGTGATGATGAGGAGGAGGAGGATGAGGGTGAGGATTATGATGATGATGATGATGATGATGATGAGGATGGTGATGATGATGAGGATGAGGGTGTCAATGAAGATGATGATGATGGTGAGGATGAGGGTGATGAATGGTGATGATGAGGATCGAGGTTCATGATGATGAGGATGAGGGTGATGATGATGATGAGGATGATGGTGAATATGAGGAGGACGATGAATATGATGATGAGGAGGAGGATGAGGGTGTCAATGAAGATGATGATGATGGTGAGGACGAGGGTGATGAACGATGCTGATGAGCATCGAGGTTGATGATGATGAGGATGAGGGTGATGATGATGATGAGGACGAGGGTGACGATGAAGATGATGATGAACAATGATGGCGATGATGAGGAGGATGATGAATATGATGATGATGATGAGGATGAGGGTGATGATGACGAGGATGATGACTATGATGACGATGATGAGGATGAGGGTGATGATGATGATGATGATGATGATGACCATGATGATGATGATGAGGATGAGGGTGATGATGAGGAGGATGATGACTATGATGACGATGATGAGGATGAGGGTGATGATGATGATGAGGATGAGGGCGATGTTTAAGATGATGATGAACAATGATGGTGATGATCAAGAGGATGATGATGATGATGATGATGATGACGATGACCATGATGATGACCATGAGGATGAGGGTGATTATGATGATGAGGAGGATGGTGATGATGACCATGATGATGATGATGATGACCATGAGGATGGGGGTGATGATGATGATGACCATGATGATGAGGATGAGGATGAGGGTGATGATGAGGAGGAGGAGGATGAGGGTGATGATGAGGATGAGGATGATGACCATGATGAAGTTGATGCGGATGAGGGTGATGATGATAATGATGATGATGAGGACGAGGATGATGATGATGGTGATGAGGATGAGGGTGATGATGATGATGATGATAATGATGATGACCATGATGATGATGATGATGATAATGATGATGACCATGATGATGATGATGAGGATGAGGGTAATGATGATGAGGAGGAGGATGAGGGTGATAATGATGATGAGGTTGACGATGATGATGATGACCATGATGAAGCTGATGAAGAAGGAAGATGAGGGTGATGATGATGATGATGATGATGATGATGACCACGATGATGATGATGATGATGAGGGTGATGATGGTGATGAGGTTGACGATGATGATGATGAGGATGAGGATGAGGATGATGACGGTGATGATGATGAGGATGATGATGATGACCATGATGAAGCTGATGAGGATTGATAAACATCACAATGGGACATAACCCTTGATAAATATCACAATTTGACATTTTGATAAATGTCACAATGCGACATAACGCTTATTAAACGCCCACTGTAACAAATGATGGCTTAACGTCGTAATGTGATATAACCCTCGATAACGTCATAGTGAAACGTAAACCTTGATAAACATCACAATGTGACATAACCCTTCACAAATATCACAATGTGCATAACCCTTGATGAATGTCGCTAATGTAACATAACCCGTGATAAATGTCACAATGAGATATAAAGCTTATTAAACACCAACTGTAACAAACCATGGCTTAATCGTAATGTGATACAACCCTCGATAACATCACACTGAAACGTCAACATTGATAAACATCACAATGCGACATAACCCTTTACAAGGATGACAATGTGACATAACCCTTGACAAATATCACAATGTGACATACCCCTTGATGAATGTCGCTAATGTAACATAACCTGTCATAAATGTCACAATGTGACATAGCACTTATTAAATGCCCACTGTAACGAACCATGGCTTAACGTCGTAATGTGATATAACCCTCGATAACGTCATAGTGAAACGTAAACCTTGATAAACATCACAATGCGACATAACCCTTGACAAATATCACAATGTGACATAACCATTGATGAATGTCACTAATGTAACATAACCCATGATAAACGTCACAATGCGACATAAAGCTTATTAAATGCCAACTGTAACAAACCATGGCTTAATCGTAATGCGATACAACCCTCAATAACATCACACTGAAACGTCAACATTAATAAACATCACAATGCGACATAACCCTTGACAAGTATGACAATGTGACACAACCCTTGACAAATATCACAATGTGACATAACCTTTGATGAATGTCGCTAATGTAACATAACCTGTCATAAACGTCACAATGCGATATAATGCTTATTAAACGCCCACTGTAATGAACCATGGCTTAACGTCGTAATGTGATATAACCCTCGATAACGTCATAGTGAAACGTAAACCTTGATAAACATCACAATGTGACATAACCCTTGACAAATATCACAATGTGACATAACCCTTGATGAATGTCGCTAATGTAACATAACCCGTGATAAACGTCATAATGCGACATAACGCTTAGTAAACACCCACTGTAACAAACCATGGCTTAACATTGTAATGTGATATAACCCTCGATAACATCACAGTGAAATGTAAACCTTGATAAACATCACAATGTGACATAACCCTTGATAAATATCACAATTTGACATTTTGATAAACGTCACAATGCGACATAACGCTTATTAAAAACCCACTGTAACAAATGATGGCTTAACGTCGTAATATGATATAACCCTCGATAACGTCATAGTGAAATGTAAACCTTGATAAACATCACAATGCGACATAACCCTTCACAAATATCACAATGTGCATAACCCTTGATGAATGTCGCTAATGTAACATAACCCGTGATAAATGTCACAATGCGACATAAAGCTTATTAAACACCAACTGTAACAAACCATGGCTTAATCATAATGCGATACAACCCTCGATAACATCACACTGAAACATCAACATTGATAAACATCACAATGTGACAAAACCCTTGACAAGTATGCCAATGTGACATAACCCTTGACAAATATCACAATGTGACATAACCCTTGATGAATGTCGCTAATGTAACATAACCTGTCATAAACGTCACAATGCGACATAACGCTTATTAAACGCCCACTGTAACGAACCATGGCTTAACGTCGTAATGTGATATAACCCTCGATAACGTCATAGTGAAACGTCAACCTTGATAAACATCACAATGCGACATAACCCTTGACAAATATCACAATGTGACATAACCCTTGATGAATGTCGCTAATGTAACATAACCCGTGATAAACGTCACAATGCAACATAACGCTTATTAAACGCCCACTGTAACAAACCATGGCTTAACGTCATAATGTGATATAACCCTCGATAACATCATAGTGAAACATAAACCTTGATAAACATCACAATGTGACATAACCCTTGATAAATAACACAATTTGACATGACCCTTGATGAATGTCGCTAATGTGACATAACCCGTGATAAACGTCACAATGCGACATAACGCTTATTAAACGCCCACTATCACATTATGCGACATAAGGCTTATTAAACGCCCACTGTAACAAACCATGGATTAACGTTGTAATGTGATATAACCCTCGATAACGTCACAGTGAAACGTAAACCTTGATAAACATCACAATGCAACATAACCCTTGACAAATATCACAATGTGACATAACCATTGATGAATGTCACTAATGTAACATAACCCATGATAAACGTCACAATGCGACATAATGCTTATTAAACGCCCACTGTAACAAACCATGGCTTAATGTCATAATGTGATATAACCCTCGATAAAATCACAATGAAACGTAAACCTTGATAAACATCACAATGCGACATAAACCTTGACAAATATCACAATGTGACATAACCCTTGATGAATGTTGCTAATGTAACATAACCTGTGATAAACATCACAATGCGACATAACGCTTATTAAACACCCACTATCACATTATTAATGTGTCACATCTTTGGTTGTGTTGACATACCAACCAAGCACTGTAACAAACCATGGCTTAACGTCGTAACGTGATATAACATGAACTCTAACATCACAATGAAACGTAAACCTTGACAAACATCACAACGCGACATAACATTCTACATTACTGGTTTAAACCATTTATTTTGTCAAACAACTATATATATATATATATATA
>LPNX010525909.1:22143-53664 GCA_001517045.1 Pseudotsuga menziesii | reverse complement strand
TATATATATATATATATATATATATATATATATATGAGATATATGGATCACACACAAACCTCTTCAAGAAATAGACAGAGGTAGGGGTCTGCGGTGGACTCGCAACTGCGGCACATGGTCATGAGGGCGATGTAGGTGAGAGCCCATTGGGGCTCCATGGAGGATAGGGAGAACATAGACAGGTAGCAACAGAAGAGCAGAAGCCAATTTTTTGGGTTTTTCAAATGGGTGGAGAAACAGTCACGGTGAGCATGGATCCTAGAGTAGGTTTACCTGTAGACGAAATGGTGGACTACATGGAGAACCCATGGCATGGGATAAACATTTTCTCAACCCTGGAAATCACTAGAATCCTATCATCAGCAACAGTCGAGGATAGTTTAGAGAAAATTCCAGCTGGAAATGAAGCTCTCTCCTACCAACAAAACTAAATTAGGAAGGTAGTAAGGATCTTGGTCTCTTTGAACATTAGAACTAGTCTTTGGGATCATATAAACTTAATTTGGAAACCAAGATAAGGAAGCAACTGTTAGATTACGAAGGGCTCCCTTTTCGGTGTCATAAATGTCATGAAACATGACACATGGTCAAGAATTGTCCAAACTATGTTCCATCATCACCAGGAAGAAATAAATGGGGGAGACGAATAGAGGACTCGAGTCCAAAATACACCACACCAGATCCAGGCTTGGTAGAAGAACAACGTGCCTTAGAATTTATAGGTCAACCGCTGGAACAATCCGAGGAAATGGCCATAGAAAAAGACAGGGGATCTCTTCATCAACTAGAGCAACAACTAAATCTACCAACCTCATTGGGTATGAATCCCTCTACAGTTAGCAAACATCTGCATGTTTTATCTTTAAATGAGGACAAAATTTTGATTTCTCCCCTCACAACTAGATCCACCCCCACCTAGAGTTGTTCCCTTTCTTCCGCTCGACCAACTTCCTCAACCACCACCTCAGTAGCCTCCCCTATCCCCTCAAAACCCAATCCCTCAAACCTATCCACATCCATTCGCTTCCACCTTCGATCAAGAGATGTTCTAGTCTCGATGAATCAAAGATTCCCTACAAAAGGTCTTGGAGTAAACCCTAATATCCCTTCCAAAGGCAAAGGAAGGGAAAGACCTTTGCATCTCTCTGTGAAACAGAATAAAGCACTCAAGGATCAGGCAAGTGGAAGACAACAAACCTCTTTTGGGTCGCTTAGAGCAGTGCAAACCCCAGACGGGGTTCCAAAATGAAATTTGTCTGTCTAAACTATAGGGGTCTGGAAAGTACCCAGAAAAAACTTGCCCTTGAGAGGATGAGTGTGGTCCAATCACCAGAATTCATCCTTCTACAAGAAACCATGGGGCCAGATATGGAAGTAGAAAACTTGTTATCCTCATTATTATCGCTCTATTCTTTCTCAGCACAGAGTGCTAATGGACACTCAGGAGGGTTAGCAATTGGTTGGAATAAATCATGTATTCAATGTAAAAACTCTTGGGTATCTTCTCTCGGGCTAGGAGCCCAAATCTGTTGGGCAGAGACAAACATAACTCTAACAATTGCTAACATCTATGGGCCTTATACTAATAGATCAGAATTTTGGGACTCAATTAGAAAATCTGGGTTTATTAAAGAAAGAAAATTGATCATCAGCGGGGATCTCAATTTCACCTTGGGAGCTCATGGAATCTAGGGGAAAAAGGCACAAATAGACCCTCTAGCCCCTTACTTCAGCAACCTCTTGATGGACTCAAAATTGGTAGACCTAGATCCGCAGATTCTAAAACCAACCTCGTGACACAGATGGGTGGGAGAAGAAAGAATAGTGAAGAGACTGGACATATTTTTGTTATCAGAAGACCTTATAGAGGAATATTTTATGTTCAAACAATGGGTGGATTCAGGAGTAGACTCGGATCACCTACCTATCTTCCTAGAAATCCGGAAGCAGCCAAAAAAACCGGCAAGTCCCTTCAAGCTCTATTCTGCATGGCTCAAAAATGAAGAGGTAGTTCAACTCATTCAATCAAACTGGTGACCTTATCAGGAAGTAAATGGCACAAGGGCTGCCATTCATTTCTCTCAAAACTTACATAGAATAAAAAAGCTACTTAAGGAGTGGGATGAAAAAATGAAGAATTAGGACGATCAGGAAATCAACCAAATTGAGGAGCATTTGAAGAGCTCCAAAACAAAGAGGGAGGGTGATTCCTCACACAATATCATAGAGAAACTCTACTCTTTGGAAGCCTATAGAACAAAAATCCTAAAGGAAAGATAGGAGGTTTTGAGACTAAAAAGTAGAGCAATTTGGATGGAATGTGAAGATTATAATACAGAATTATTCTAGGCGTTTGCAAAAGGCAGGAAGCAACAAAACACTATCTGGGAGCTAAAAAAAGAAAACAATGAGACATCAAACACCTTTGAAGACCTAGTAGAAATAGGGAAGAATTATTTCAAAAACATCTTTAAAGAAAACCAACAAGCAACCATAGCTGAAGTAATCTGAATATCACAGTGCTTCCGAGGAATCATCATTGAGGAAGATAACTTGGAGCTAATGGAATAGGTTTTAGAGGAGGAGGTAAATGCAACTTTACTCATCATTCAAAAGGACAAAATCCCAGGCCCTGATGGGTGGATAGTAGAATTCTTTCTAGCTGGGTATGACACCATTGGTCCGAAGATCTATTCTAGCTAGTAGAGGAAACAAGAGTAAATGGTGTCCTCCATCTCCCCTTGAACTCAACTTTTCTAACACTAATCCCAAGAAAGGACAAACCAGAAAGTCTGGAAGACTACATGACTATCTCACTATGCAACATAACTTATAAGGTGGTCACCAAGATAATTGCACAAAGATTCCAAAAGGTTCTTCCAAAACTCATATCCAAGGAACAGTTTGGGTTTTTGGAGGATTGACAAACTCATGAAGCCATAGGGGTTTCCCATGAGGGTCTTCATAGAAAAAAAACAAAAAAATCAAAAGGGGCAATCCTAAAAATTGACCTCTCTAAGGATTTTGACAGTGTAAGTTGGATTTACCTCACGCTGGTCCTCACGCATCCGGGGTTCAATTACTCTTTTATAAATTGGATTTTTGCATGTATCACAACTACCTCCTTGCAGTCCTCATCAATGGAGCAGCATCCCCTTTTTTCATGGCAAAAGAGGATTAAGACAGGGTTTTCCTCTCTCTCCTTTGCTCTTCTTACTAGTTGCAAAAGGTTTAAGTAGATCCATTCTAGATGCAAAAAGGAGAGGACTGTTCGAAGGAATCAAGATTGCCACAAACCTTAACATCACACACTTATTATTCATGGATGACATCCTTATTTTCTGTAATGAATCATTCAGAGAAGAAAAAAGACTCTTAGAAATCCCAACCTTGTTTTGGAAATCCACAGGTATGCAAATAAATCTCCAGATGTCCTCACTTACAACAATCAATTTGGAAGAAGAAGTCCAGAGATCCTTTCATGAGCTATTCCGATATCAACAGTTCTCCTTGGACGATGGAATTAAATATATGGGATTCAAACTCAAACCAAATTGCTATAAAAAGAGGATTGTAATTGGCTTCTTGCAAAATTGGAATCCAGAATCAACAACTGGTGCAATAGATGGCTCTCAAGAGTTGGCAAGCTAATGCTGATAAAATCAGTATTAGAAGCAATTCCAGTCTACTGGATGGCATTGGCATGGATTCCCAAGTAAATCCTAAACAAATCAAGAAGAATTTGCACCACTTTTCTATGGTCGGGGAAAAAAGATCAAAACGTTCTCCCCTGGGTAAAATGGGACCAAATTGCAAGGCCAAAATCAATGGGAGGGTGGGGCATCAAAAACACTTTTTTCTTTGCAAAAGCCTTGGCAGCAAAAATAGGTTGGAGACTCATCTCAACTTAGAGCTTGTGGATAGAAGTCATCATCCACAAATACATTTTACCAACCCCCATTCTGGATTGGATCAGGGACATGAGAACTACAAAACTACCAAATGGATCAATCATCTGGAAATCCTTATGCAAATCCTTTCCACTCATCTCAGAAGGACTGGTCTGGAAGGTAGGGGATGACACAAAAGTAAGAATATGAGTGGACTCATTGCCAGGATGCTCTCAGAACCACATACTTCCTCAACAATTAATTCAACTAATCCATCCGAAGGGGTGTTTTCAGTTGAATAAAATAGCAGACCCTCTCTCAACCAACATTTGGCATCAAGGTTGGAAGAAGAGTTAGGATCTAGAGCTACCAGACCGATGGGATAGGAAGTGGGATTAGTACACCCTAGCTTTGCAATCATCTCACATCCGGATAACTGACAAAGCAGATGATTTGATATGGGAAAAAGTACAACATGGGAAATACACCCCAATGCTCAAATATCAACAACTATGTTTACAACACTTTCAGGAAAACCAGAACTGGTGGCAGAAAGGTATATGGAAACTTAAATGCTCTCTAAAGGCAAAAAATTTCACTTCGTGCACCCTTGCAAAGAAAATCCCTACCTGGGATCATCTACAGAAAAGACAGATAGCAGGCCCTGGTTGGTGCAGCTTATGCAAAGCTAACGAGGAGAACACAAACCATCTTTTCCTAAGTTGTATCTTCTCTAGGTAGGTATGGGAGCACTCCAAATCCCTCGCCTCGTCCAATTTAAACTAGGAAGGAAACATAGTGGAAGAGGAATGGAAGGACTGGTCCTCCTACCCCCAAACCACTCAACAGAAAGCCCTTCTGCTCATCCACATCTAGGGAATATGGCTAGCCAGAAATACGGTCATTTTCCTTGAAAAAGCCAACTGTCAAAACCCCCAAATTTTCATAAAAATTTAAAATTTTGAAATATAAAATGTTGGAACTACGGTTTACTAACAACTAAAGGTTAGCAATAAATGAAATAGTTAATAGATTAGTTTTACATAATCTCAATTATATTATTTCAGCACTTCCTTTTTGAAACAAGATTTGGTTTAACTTACACATTATTTCAACTTTCAGTTTACTCATGAAATTTATTTATGACAAGTAGGTGGAAACTGTCTTTGAAATCTGGGGCTTTCTTAGCATTTATGCTAACGGATAAAGCTTACTTGTTCTTACAGGTTTTACAGGTATGATTGAATGACTAACGCTTTAAAATTTCATAAGTATCGAGCAGTATTTCTTTTTGCAATTACGAGCTTAGTAAATAAGCTGTTATATTTCAAACCACTTCCATGAGGTAAAACAGTTTTGTTTCCTTCATTTATTTTTGTAAACGAAAGGCAAGTAATTGAGTATCTTTCTTTACTGTAAGTAGCGATAGTAAAATACTTTCTTTGGCTTTCATCTTGTGATCTTATCTGTAAGAAACTTCTACTTTAGTGTGCATAGTCTATAATGTTATAATGATTGTTCCATCAATATATATACATTATCAATTTATAATATGAGTATAACCAACTATTCGACATTTAACTTATGTAAAGAATCTTACTGCCTGTAAATTTCTTTACATTACATTGAAACATGTAGTTCTAAAGACTTTAGACTCTAGTCAGATTATTCCCATTCAGTTTCTTATTTTTCTATAATATTTTTCTTTCATTAAGTTACTACCACAAACAGTTTACTAAAGTGGATGTTTTCGAGAAAGATCGAATTCCCACACCATGCTAAGCACCTGATAAGTTATATAATTCTAAATCTATTTTACTTATTCACAAGACATGTTGAAATAATAGCAATTGCCATGTTGAGAAATCAACCATTATTCTATTAATGTCTTGTTGACCTAAGCTATGTAAAAGAATTTAAACAAAGTGTTCTTATATTATATTTAGCCAAATTCATAGTTTTTCTACCAACTGATTTATTGGTTTCTAAGAGACTTGTATCATGCATAAACTATCTACTTTATAGAGATACAAGTTTATAATTAACTCAAAGTTTTGAATAGGAGTAAAATAGAGTTCATGATTCTATTTAATACTATGTTGTGAAATCTTATAAGTGTCACAACTTGAATTGTAGTTAGAAATGAGATAAACTATGCATAGACTAAAATGTTTGCTACATATAGAAACTATAGTGGTTAAGTGATTATAACACCTTTTCTACTAGGCATCTCCCATACAACACATGGTTGCTACCCGACTCAAGGTCAAGATTAAGAACAAGGTTTACCAATATCCAAAATGTAATATCGATGCTACGATATAATGAACATATGGTTGACGATGATATAAATATTTCCATGTGAATTATCTTGAGGTAACTAAAGTTTTAAAGGTGAGCTCGGTTGCTAAGTCAACGTATAGTTTTAACATGATTAAATTTGGTACTAAACCATCATACCCTGAATTATATGGTGTAATCGAATAAAAGATAATAATAAGGTTTTTATGCAACCTGCTCCATGATCCAAATAATTGTTTATCATTGTAATGCAGGTAACTATTGCATCGACCCACTGCATGGTTTAAAATTTGTAGTGACCACATGGTCTTCTCCTGGCCAAGTGTTGGAAATATATAAACTATCGTAACCCTACTCTTTGTTATTTCCCTCCATAGTTCTCGGGCCCTCGGGCCGCTATGCAACCATTCTCATGGCGGCCCTGCTACCTTACTGGTTGCTAATGGCGTCCCGATTCCTGGGTTGAGTTGTTTCCGTCTTCACCATTCGGTCTCGAACTATTTCTTTAATTTGTGAGTCTTGTCTCTGTAAGGGTTTTGCTGAGATTCAAAGCTTAAGGTTTGCAGCCTGTGCATGGTTCCTTGCTTGTCCATTCATGGCCAGTTATTACAGAGATAGATTGATGATTTCTTGCTATTTGTTTAAGCACTACTCTTCGTCGTAGGGTTTGAGAGTCTCGTTCTCATGTCTTGCATTGTTGGTGACAGCTCCGGTTTCGTTGTCTAGTTCTTGCTTGGCCGTTTCCCAAAATTCTTCTTGCTGCTGCTAGTAGTGGCTTTTGCATGTGTCTCCATCGTCTATGTCATTACGAGTATGAAGGTCTCGCTTCTTGTTACGCTCGTGACGGTGCTACTGTTCCTTTGTGGCTATATCACCTTCACTTCTAGGTAACATAATTACTTAAAGATTTAAAAACTAAACCTATTTTCAGTAAATAGTTCTAAAATTCATGTTTTAATTAAACTTAGGTTTTCTCCCTGCAGGTGACAGTTCGCTCGTCTTGTGGCAACGATACTTCAAGAAAAAGGTCCGCCACACTCGCTATGGGTAAGCCGTGGTTAACAAATCGAATTCCATGCTTGTATAGTCCTTAAGGGACAGTTTTCAGTTGGAAAGTTACGGCCTGCTAGTTACCCTTCATGGGTTACTCTTCTTCAAACTACTAGTTTAGTTTTTGTTAAACCCTTGCTTCTAGCAGGGTACTCTGTCTCAAGCCATTACTTGTAAATGTTGTTTACTTGTTTTTGTATACTATTATGTTAATAGCTCTTACTTCCTGTCAAGCCATGCTCTGTTTAGTTCAAAAGCATAGAGATTTTTCTCTTATGAGCTTGAACTTAGTTTAATTTTAAGCTCTTAAGGAGATTTTGTAAACTAGGGTTTTTACCCTTATTCGCATTTGTAAAAGAAAATTTTGTTGTTATTAATTAGTTCGTATTAATAATGCTATTAATAGCTTAACTTGTTATTCCATCATGTTATAATTGTTTGAATACCAGCTCAGATATTCGAGCTAGGTTTCCTGTAGGTGACCTGTGTGTGAAATAATTTCTTTAATTCATTCCTTAAGTTTTTTTAGTTTAATAACTAATTGATTTAATTATTGCACAGGTACATAGTGTATTTTATTTCCATAGTTATATTTTCAGTGTTCTTAAAGGACTGTAATAATCTATAATAGTTTTGTGGTTTAATAATAATTATTCCAAATACTTGGATTATTGTTTAAATGATTCTTATTTACAATATTATTGTTATTAGGGTTTCGACCATGTACTTCTTTTTTTCAGTAAATTTTGTTTATAAAATTTAAATAAAGTAGTTCTTCTATAAATAACATTTTTCAAATGTTATTACCATCGTATCCTAGTTATTTTTATTAAATAGAAATGTAGATAGGTTTATTGTTATTATTTGCTACAATGTTCTACATTGATGTATTTAATTTATTTATAGAAAAATAATTATGCTAGTATTACCCTACTTGAAATATGAAAATTTGTAGATATAGTTATTATGAATAGTAAAATAAACTATCTCTGATTTAATTATTTCCTTTGTAGTATAAAATGAGTGCTTATCTAAGTTATTTATTCTCCCTCTATCACAGGTTAATAGTATAATTTATAAAATAAAGTACTGCGTAAAAGTAAAAACTTATTTACTTGAATAACCTATTAATATAATAACCTGCTATTTGTAAAGTATTTGGCTATTTCTTAAGTAACAGGATAGTGTTCTTCTCTGATAACAATAAACTTAACTAACAGGATATTGTTCTTCTCTGATAACAACTACATATAGAAATAGATTACTGCATAATACATCAGTTCATTTTGGGTTTCTAATATATCTATAATATATTAAAATACATTGCCTATGCTGGAGTACGGTCTGGTCCACTCCAAATGTGGAAAAACACAGGTCAGGATTATTTTCATCAATTTCAGAATCATTTTTTCAATGAACTAAAAGATTACTAACACTATCAATTCACAACTAAACATTTAACATTCAATAACCAGTCTGGCTCACATTTAAAAATTTAACAGAGTGAAATTAAAAGACTGTAGAACCTGATTAAGCTGGACAACAACAGCGTTGTGAGGCCGTTCCTCCTTACCAACTCCTAGAGGGCACTCAAACAGGGTCTCCTCAGGACCCTCGAGCCTGTTCCTGGTCTCCTTGGCTGAGAACTGGTGGAGCAAGAAAACAAATACTAGTCCAATGACTCAATAATCACTCTGCACTCAATAGTAAGATCCTTCAGCTAAAAAGCTGCACTAGATCACTTTCTACAGTTAACCCCTCAAACACCTTCAACAAATTCCCTTGCCATTGAAATCCTTTGAAGGCCTCGGACTGAACTTGCAATGGGGGTCCTGAAAATTCATAGAGATAAAGGACACAGAGGCCAAGGAGTGCCTCCACAAACATTTTCTATTTTTTCCTCATTAAATCCTTGCTACAGAATATTTTTGGACAATTATAAGTAAAATGCATTAGTTTTTTTCAACATGAGAACTACTCAAAACATCTCCTGCTCTTTCCATTCCGCACAGAAGAAGGAAAACAACTCCTTCTAGTTTTTGCCTCAAATTGGAGTTTTTCAAATGAAATCTTTATGACAGTCTTTTTGACTCATCATGGCTTTTCTTAGACTCCTATGCAAAAGAGAAGCAAATACATAAGAAATGATGTGACACCAAAGATGTAACTCTGCGAGAAGCAGGAACAATACATACTTTTTGTATGTAGAGTTTTTTATTAATACAATCAGCTTTTTTTCTTAAGTATATATATATATATATATATATATAGAGAGAGAGAGAGAGAGAGAGAGAGAGAGAGATGTACCATTAGATAAAGCTTATATAAAGTTCTAGAAATGTAATTGTAAATCATCATCATTCATCTTCAATATTCATTATATATTTTCAATATGGATTTATTTTCTATTGATTGATTATAGAATATGGGGATACAAATATTACATGGTATAAAAGAGAATATGATTTCTACTTTTGGAAGAAAAAGTTAAAGAATATAATTCATAAAACCACAGATCGTGATATTTAAAATATAAACTGGTTTTATAAATCAATGTTATATATATTTATATGTGTGTGTGTGTGTGTGTGTGTGTGTGTGATGATCATGATCATGGTCATGATGGTTGGCGTCCCCTCACACCAAACATAATAATAAGATAATAAGATGATGGTGGTGGTTAATGTCCCCTTATATAACATAATAAGATATATAAATATATATATAAACATTTAATATTAATATTAATATATATTAATTATAAATAATAATATATATTAATATTAGTAATTAACAAATAGAAATGATTAATTAATTAATTAAAAAAACTTAAAGAATGTACCATTTCCTTTAGATAAGGCTTATATAAAGCTCTATCAATGTAGTTGTAAATCATCATCATTCATCTTCAATATTCATTATATATTTTTAATATGAAGTTATTTTCCATTAGTTAATTATTCACTTAACTAATTTTTGAGAATATATATTAGAGAATACATAAACTTTATGTAAAACCTTTATATAAAAATAAAAGAACAAAAAAATAAATTAAAATAATTCCAATACATGGACTATAGAAACAAGTAAAAAGTCAGCACAACTATTAGATTATGCAAACATATTTATTGATTTCAAAATATGAATCCCTTTGCATCTACACAAAACATGCCCAAAAAATACACATGTGAACACATGGCTTACATGAATAGTTCATTTTTGTTATATCTTCAATATTTTGAAGAAGTACAAATTGCAAGAGCATCTTATAGTAATTTTTTCATTGAATTATAAATACAAATGAATTAGATATTTCTTTAAATTTTTAAAGAAATATCTTATAATAATTCATTTGTTTTATATCTTAATATTTTGAAGAGTTACAAATTGCAAGAACATCATATAATCCCATCCCATCCTGCAGTTTCAACGATCTGAGTGAAAGGGACACTCGCCCTCTCGGGACCATCCCCGCCCTAGTTTTTTTTTTCCGTTGATTTAGATTGAAGTGTATATCACAATGTAAATAAATATCTTATAGTTTAGGCCGTATATGTATTTAATCAAAATGGATAGAGTATTAATTTTCACAATTTTTAAAGATCATGGATGTTTGTGATGGTAGAAAGAAATTAATATACTATGTCAAATGAAGGTCAAATATTAATAATTGAGCTTTCTCATGGAATTATTTTGATTTACAAGTATTTATTTTGATTTTGAAGTTGATTTTATGTAAGAATTAGGTAAATTTAATCTACAAGATCTGTAAGTGATGTTGTTTGTTGAATGATTTTAATAACACAAATGAAATCATGTAACATGAAAACCTCCAACACCCATACTTTCTAAGATGTGATAATGTTTCATCCGTTTTGAAAATTTACTAGAGAAATGAGTACATGAAATGAAAATGATTGTTATTTTTTTAACTTTTTTTTTCAACGATATATTAAATATATAAGGATGCGCATAATCTTGTAGGGGTACATTGCATTGCTCATCCTGAATCTTTAGAAACACTAAGTGCTTCCAAAAAACCCTAAATTATTTGAAATGGATGATAGTTTTTCCATATTTGAAATGGATGATAGCTTTTCCATGGCTGTTGTAATGACAAGCAGCTGACAAACTGTGACAGGCGATTATATACTGTTTGATGGTAAGGGATGACGCGCTTCAACGACAATACCTCCAGTTTTGATAACTGTGTAATGTCAACCATTTGAAACAATCCTACTTAATCCCGGATTTGAAACTCTCTAATGGTCTTGGGCCACATTGTCCTGCTTATTTATGTTCCTTTCGAAGTGGCCAACCAGGCTGTGAAGTACATGTCCAAATTGAAAGGAACAGCTTGTTCTTATCGTTGAATTAAAATATGGCTTTGACGGGCAGTGCAATAATAACTAAAACTGCAATTTTCAGTGTTGATAATTGTGTTTACAACTGCAGTTTTCAGTTTTGATGATTGTGTTTGACACATTCAGTTTTCATGATTGTGTTTGACACCTGCAGTTTTAAGTTTTCATGATTGTGTTTAGATTTTGAGGATGCGGGCTTTCAGTTTTCATGATTGTGTCTAGATTTTGACGATGCGGGCTTTCAGTTTTCATGATTGTGTTTAGATTTTGACGATGCGGGCTTTCAGTTTTCATGATCGTGTTTAGATTTTAACGATGGCTTTCAGTTTTCATGATTGTGTTTGTGTAATTGTGTCATGTGATTTTGGTTTGGCGTCTTATTCTACAATGAATGGAAGAAGTTTTTTTTATTTTTTTTATTTTTTTAAATTATAAGAAAACAAGACAATATATATAGAAGATAATCGATACATGCATAACTCATGATGTGCAACCCTAACGCTTAACTTGTGGTTTAGAATTCACCGCCACAAATTAAATCAAGAAAACCTCTTATCCTCGTTCGTCGTTGGAAAATTTTTGCTCGAATTTTTTTCAACCAAAGCTTCGCTATCGTATAAAAAGCAGTTTTATACATTTTTCGTTCAGTGTGATGTCAGCGAGCTAATTTAGCGATGGACATGGAAATTATTTAATCATGACAACGCTTTGCTGCCAATTCATGCCTGCTCTCCCAAGGACTAATTTAGTGTCACTTTGGGGGTAAAATCTGTGATAGCGTTTGCACGGATAAAGTGTTGTCGGAGTATTTATTTGGGAGCCCTCTAACGAGTGGAGTGTTTATTTGGGAGCTGTCTCACGAGGGGAGTATTTATTTGGGAGCTGTCTCAGGAGGGACTTTTTTTTATTTTTTAGGCTGGTTTTATGTCCGGTGAATTTAATTTACAAAATTTGTAATTTTAATTGTATTTTAGGTGATATTAAGTTTAAAAATAAAATCAATTTACAGGAGAACTCTCAACTCTCACATTTTGTAAGATCTAGTAGTGTTTAAAGTTTTGAAAATTTAGTAAAGATTTATGACAAAAAACTGATAAAACCTTGCCTAAAACAAAGGTCAAAAAATCAATCCCCACTTTAGACAACTCTATTTCTTTGTCCTGGAATTTGGTTTATAATTTTCATTCATTTATAATTTTGATAAAAAAAGTTGATGCAATTAGCTGTTTCAAATTTTATCTTTAACCCAGTTTTATGAATGTTTGCAATATGCTTTACAAAAATTTGTATAAAAATATTGTTAACTTCCTCCCATACATGTCTTTCAGCCCGCTAATAAGAATTTAGTGAAGAAAATTTTAGAATTTGGCATAGTGATCAAAATTCAGATCCAAATAATTGATTCAGACCTTAAGTAAAAAAAAAACATAATTTTATGGTCAATGGTGACCCAATTTTATGATTTTTTGCCATATCAACAAAACTATGACTAACTTGCTTCAACTTTGTCTTATTTTGGTCGATCCAATCTGTTCCGAATTTTTCTAATAGTTATTCGAAAACCCCAAAACTCCTTGAGCATGGTGAAATCATAAGCAAAGCCACGCTGATTTCGACAATTGGAATTTGCTTGTAACCATACTAAAAATATTGGTGGAGATTTGTCGACGCTGATTTCGACAATTGGAATTTGCCTGTAACCATACTAAAAATATTAGTGGAGATTTCTCGATTTGTCTTGTTATGGGAAGTCTAAATCTTATTTTTCCAAAGAAACAAGTGTTATCTTATAGTATTCAATGGAAATCCTGTACAAAGAACTAACTTGCCTTCTGGTCGAGCTAGGTGCATTCAAATGATATGTTAGGATATATTTATTTTAATTTTGGATTCATAAGGTTTAAAAAGATTTTAATGTATTAAGTTTTTTTTTTTCAAAGTTAAAGCCATAAATATTATACAACAACTACTTAACTTTTTGATTGATGAAAAAGTTAAATTTAGGTATTACTTGTTTTAGATTACTAGTTTTTTTTCTTTTTCAAATAGGGGTTCACTAAAAACGCTACATCTAGCAGAAAAATATGTCATCACATATTGTACAGAATTGAATTGAGTTATTTTTGATATATTCTTTTTTTTAAATTATTTATTTCAAATTTATAATGGTTTCCAGAAAATCAATTTACACAGCACATTTATGACATTATTCTGTAATTTGGGGGAAAATCATAAGAGCTAGTCTAACTCAAATTTTAAAATTTAAAATCTATAAATATAAAAAAATATAAAAAACAATTATTATTAGTATTCAAAAACAAATAATATTCAAACATTATTATTTTACAAATTGATTATTATTAAGTTAATATATATATATATATATATATATATATATATATTCATGAGAAAAAAAACATTTATTCATAAACTAATATGGACTGCTCATCAGAACTTACATCATTGTATCTTAATGCACATCAGAACTTTCAGCATTGCTTTGTTCTTATACAAAATTACATCAATTGATCATTGAGCTTTCATTCCTTAATCCTTAATCATCTTTGGATCGAAAATCTCTCAAAAATCTCAGCATGTGCCTCCTCAGCACAAGCCCCACCCTCAGCATCCTTTATGTCAGGATTGGTTTTTGCAGAAAATTGATACATTCCATAACATAAAATTTTCCATTCAAAGTCTTACATATTGGTTTACCAAAAGATTGTTTTCATAATCTTTTATCATCATTAATCCTAGGTGTAACAATAAGGCTTCTTTCTACAGCTTGTGTGCTTCTTCATTCAATTCTGTGTTGGAAAGAAGAATTAAAATTTTCCAATTGGCTTCTTATTGCTCTTAACAGGTGTTTTAGATGAGGGGCATTTATTTGCACTTTGTCATTTGCCCAATTTATGGTCAGTTTAGAGTCCTCCCATATTTGTAGGTTTCTTACATTCTTTTCTGTACAGCCATTTTTAGAACTGACCATAATGCTGATAACTCAGCCATATATATATATTTCACTTTCTTAAGTAACATAAAGTTAATTTAATTTGGATTGATATTATATTAAATCAATATATAAATACAAATGAGTTACTTTTTTAATAAAAAATTATTTTGGATTTATTAAGTGTTTATATTTTAGAATTTTAGATCGAGTAGAAAATATGTTTTTTCTATTATGTTTAGATTCTCTTTATAAAAGTTAATAAATAAATAAAATCATAGAAGTGATAAGTACAGATAAATAAAGTTGGAGAATGATGTTGAGTGCACTCAACTTGTAGCTTCTAATGTTCACAGTACAAATTAAGTAGCTAAATTTGTTAATAATATTTAAGTCCATAAAATTTAATACAAATTTGTAATTGTATTAATTATTTTTTACACATTCCACATCTTAAATTTTTTAATAATATTTAAGTCCTTAAAATTTAATACAAATTTTTAATTGTATTAATTATTTTTTACACATTCCACATCTTACCAAAATTGTTGTATAAAACAGCTTAGTTGCAAAAACAAAATGTAAACACTGCTAAAGCCATTTAATAAATATAACAAAAATTAATGAATATGGATTTTTCTAAACAAAAATGGTTATAGAAATTGAAAGGCTCTGTAAAACAGTGCCCCCAGTTCCAATCACCTCATTTACGAGATTTACAAGTGTTTATATCACAATATCTCGTTAAAATCCATTTATATGATTGGTCGAATTAGATACAATAAGGTAGAATTCAGGTTTAGTGATTAATTTTATCAGAAGATAGTGCAAGGAGCGGGGTAGTTCTCTCTCACAATAGTGTACGAGCAATATCCCTCATCACAAAGAACGTGGCCATATGGTTTCGCATCGCACGCATCCGTGGGAGCTGCTGGCTCTACAACATTATTTGTGTTCTGATCCTCCTCCTTAACGTCATTTTTCTCTTCTTTGGCAGGACCCAAGCTCAGCAACTCTGCTTTGTACCCCAATTTTCTTAGCTTCACTACCAGACACACAGGATCTGCTTCTCCCACCGCAGTTATCTTTCCCTCGTTCATATCCACTGCAATAGACTCCACTGAAAGTAGGGCAATCACAGCATTAGTAAGCCAACGCATAGCAATAAACATAGAAGAAATGCGCAGAAAATATTTTAGGATATCAATGAAGATTAATCATGCCTCCCGCCATTGCAACAGCCTTCATAGCTCTTCTTTTCCTTCTCTCGTTCTCCATAGGCAGTTTCAACACCATTTTCTTCACAACAAAATAATGATTAATGGATTACTTCGATTCTTCAAATCACTAACACAACAAAACGGTCACACTGAGATTGTAGACGGTATATATATATCTACCTTCATTTTAAAGCTAACAAAGAAGTCAGAAGCTTTAATATATATGTGAGGGTCTAGCAAGAACAAATCGGCCTACAGCGTCTTCAACGATGCTTTTTCCTGCATTTGGGTTGTGCTCAGTTCTACATGGAATGAAATAAATAGTTACAGATGCCGACCACTTTGTCGTAGACTAAGTTTCCGGCATTGCAAATGTAAATTAATGTACACCTCAGGGAAGAGTATGGGTTCACATGGAGAGATAGGGAGCATAGTTTTATTTAACTCTATGGACTGACAGACGACAATACTATAGAGTATTTTTGGAGCGATATCCTGTTGCGAGGGCCCAAATGCTCCGCTGGTTTAGTACTGAGCAACACTGGATACTGACAGTTAAGCTTCAATAATATGGCTTCTCTCCTCTACGACAAGTGGTTTTGATATCGTCGTCCAGTTGTTACTAGTTAGCCATTGGTTTTCCAAAACCATCTGTGCGCGTCGTTAACACGTGAATTTAAGCTTATGATATCTCATTGTGCGAGCTCCACTAATGGCTCCATGTTTTGGACTTATGGGGTTAGTTTTGTTAGAATCTACTCACTATAAAGGTTTTTATGGTAAAATTTACTATTGTATAAATAGATGGAACCGCCTTCAAAACCCTAAATAAACTAGAAGTTTTCATGGTTAAATTGACTATTGTATTTTGTATAAATAGATGGAACCGCATTCAAAACCCTAAAAAGATGGGCCTTCAAAACCTAAAGTAAAATAAAACTTCTTAAAGTTGAGTTTTCCATACACATGGAGTTCTTTAGTTTAAGAAAAGTTCATTGGTTATTCTCGTTAATTGCACTAGCTACTTCTTAGAGTTGGATTTTCCACACATGGAAAAGTTTAGTTTAAGAAAAGTTCACGAGTTATTCTCGTTAATCGCACTACTTATTGGAATTTGGAACCTCAAATCATCCAAAATTTGAAGGGTTGGTCTTAATTTCAATTGGAAGGGCATTTATTCTAGGATCCTTTCAAAGATGAGGCCAATATAAATTATTGTATAAATTAGTTTAACTTTTTTATAAAAAAATGCAAAATAAAAATTATTGTTTTTTCAAATTTTTATAATTTTTAACAATTAAGCACCCCTTAATATTTATATGAAAAAATGATATATTTTCAATAAAAATTTATTTTGAACACATGAAGTTGTCATATGTGTATCATTAATTAACACAACTATTTTATTGTACTTTTTCCGGTTGGAGCATACTTCATTATACAAAAAACCTACTTAAACTATGCCATTACCATATTGGGGCATCCACTTGAAATCCAAGCTTGAAAGATGTAAGTAATAAGGATTGGGCACCTAAGAAAAAATAATACATAACTCAGAAAACATTAAAAAAAAATTACCTACATACCAAGCAAGTTAGCAAAGCTAGCATAACTAGGATGGTGGCATCAAAATTTTTTGTTCAACACTTTTAGTGAAAGCATACATGTAAGTGAATTGAATCCTTGCAACTTAGTGCATGTCGGCCTTTTAAAATGAACCAAAATACCAAAAGAAGTTTATTAACGGTTGGATTTGATAAAGTTCTAGGTGTGAGTAATTGAGGGATCGGGGCTCTAAGATTTGTTGTGTTTTGTAGTCCATGATTCAATGAATCCACAGTCACCGGGTAGGAATTTAACTTATTTAATGAAAAAAATTAATGTGTATGCCTCTATGTCGAAACTTTTTTACATGCTCATGCAAGCCACTACCTTCTTTAGTGTCTTACCAAAAGGCATGATAATGAGGAAGAAGACATAAAATAAAGGACTTCACCTTTAAATAATTCCTTGAAATCACATTGGTAAGGAGTGATAAGAATATCACAACAATCCAACGTGTCAAATCTCAGTTGATAGTGTTAATTAAAGACTTATATGATAAATTTAATATAAGAAGTTTACTTATAGTTTCCTCTTACTCTTTAAGTGTTGACACATTTAATATTTTATGGTTGTCTCTAAGCCTTGAACCAATTTGTATTATAACCTATGAGGATGTGCATGCATGATAATCCTTAGTTATAACAATGAGATGAGCATTTAAAGGGAAGAGGATCTAAAGACAAGTAATTTTTATATGTATTTTGGTGGCATTGAGGACAAATGTTGTGAGAAACCACAAATGTTTGGAAGGACGGAAGGAGGTTGTATCACGATCATGCCACCCATCAAATTGAAGACTATTCTTTAGCCAACAATTTTTTTTTAATTTTATTAATAACCATTGTTTCTCCATATCGTGTGCCCAATGACACCTCTATATAGCAATGCATAGATCGACCTCTGTATGGTTTGTGATCCTAGCTACTAGCCATATTTGTATTTGCATGACTTCGAGTGTTGTTTATAGTTGTCATGAGTCAATGATATTCATGGCAAGAAATGAAGTCTTGTAAAGGAGGACCCATCAAACAGGCCTAAGCATTGAGTGCATCACACATTAGTGAGTGATTATCATTTATCATATTTCCAAAATTTTGAATAATAAGTTGAACTTTATAGCATAAGAATTTCAACATCTTGATAAATTTATATGGATGAGTAATTTCAAATGTTGCCCTTCTTTGAAAAAGTTAATATAAATTATGTCTTTTTAATTAGAAGGATAAAATTCATATTTTAAATTATTTTGAAAGACAATTTTTAACTTTACACCTCGTGAAGGTCTAGAACCCTTTGGAAGGGCCGGGAAAGGTTCAATTTTGAACGCTGAATGCATCCCTCTTGGTATCGAAAAGTGATTGCTTTTATGAAAAGTTGTGTACACGACCTTGGGAGAAGTGTTTTCGGTTTTGTGCATGTTTTTTTGGCATGTTTGGATTTTATGTGTATCCTTTTTTTAATTAATTAAAATTTAAAAAAAAAAATTCAGATTTTTTAATATAACAAAAATTTAATAAAAAACATATTAAATTTATTTATAATTTAATTTATTTTTATTATATTATATAATAATAATATAATTTAAAAATATATTTTGAGTTTTAATTTAGAATTTTACTAAAGGAAAAATATATTATTTTATTAAATTGATTACATTATTATAAATCATTCTGAAATTATAATCAAAATTAATTTAAACAATTTTTCATAATTTATTTATAAAATTTATGTTTATTTTTTTTTAATAAAATTCAAATAAAGTTTATATGGAGAAGTAATTTCCACAAATCAATATGACGAGTTATCTAATTTCTTAAAATCACACTATTAACACATAGAATTTAAGAAATTATTAATAAAAAAAACTATATTTAGATATCCATTATGTGTGTGTGTGTTAAAAGTGTTGTTCAGCTAATGTGCAAAAGGTTTAATCAAACTGTATTTTACAATTAAGAGCTGTGAATTCTCTGGCATGGTAATTTGCACCTCATATTGAATTCCATATGGTATTTAAAAGTTTACTTGAACTCCATATTAAGTACAATAGCTTTATATTAACTTTTAAATTAGCTATTAGATACTAATATTACCTTAATTTCAAGTATGAAATTAACAACCACAAATTAAGTGGTTGTTATATTATATTAACTATTAGATAGAAGTAATTGACATATTCTTTAGCAAAAAAACCATTATCCATGTGTCCACGTATTCCAAACATATTAATCTTATTAATATGTTTGTTGTTGTTCTTTTAAAATGTTACATACACCCATAGTAGATGGAAATTTCAAAATATTTGTTATAGTCATGAAATTATGCCTATTTAGGAATATTTAGAATGAAGTTTTTAAAGAAAAAAAAAGGTAAGGAATTCTTTTTTGACGATAGATTTAAAACAAAGTTAGTCTTAATAGATGTTAATAACCATTATCACCACCATCATAATATATATATAATAACTAGCACCATCACACAATTTTAGATATTTTTTTATTCTACATCAAATGATTGATAGATAGTGATGGAAGGGAAGAGAGTTTGTAGAAAAGAAAAAATTATATTCTTCTAGTTAAAGAGGTTCAACTCTGAGTTATCCACCCCGAGCTATATTTTATCACCCACGTTCTTTATGTTATCCATTTATCAATTATCACTTATCTTTTATATTATTTTTCTTTATCTCACATTCTAGTGGTTATTTTAGATGAACTATTGGTTAGATATGAGTTATGGATATTATAATTTTTTATCTCACATTCTTCTAGTTATTTACCATGGAGTGTTGCTTATCCATTCATCATCTATAAGTTATCCATACATTAGTCTTTTATTTTATATACTAGTTTATTTAGAATTTTGAACAAGTGTTATAGAACGAATCTTATGAAAAATTCCTATAAACTTAAAATTTATATTTCTTAATTTAATTAAATTGTAAATAGATAAATCTAAGCCCAACTTTTATATATATATATATATATATATAAACACCGAAAATATTATAAATAATCAGAATATTTAAAAATCAAACACATTAATCCTATTTAGGTTAGATAGATTCAGGAATAACATAAATTGAAGAATGTCATAAAAAAAACTTAATAAGCTATAATTACTAAATACTATTTTTTATGGAAAAAAATAAAAAATACTAATCTTCATGGAAAAAAATAAACTTTTTAAATTAAATCATATCTAATATTATTAGATATTATCTAAATATCAACCTATAACATAGATACTATATTTAAATTACTTTTAATATCAAATCATTTAAAAACCATCTTTATCAACCCATGACATGAACAATAAAGAGCACACGAACTTAAATTAGTTTTAATTTCAAATCATTTAAAAAGTCAAAAAAATACTTTCAATTATTTTAACTTAATATATCCAAAGTTAAAATAATCCAAAGTAATATATCTTTGATATAAAATAATTTCTATCTTAAACTTATTAAAATAAATACTAACAATACATTTACTATGCATTCTTCCATCACAAGTCAATCAAGTAAGTCACTCTTCTTGGACATTGTTAAAACTATGCATAGACATGGCCGGAAATGATTTGTAACAAATTATTTACGACACAAAATATGCCATCGATGACATATCGAGGAAACACCAATAATTTAACTGACAATAATCATACATCAATTATTAAAATCACGAATAGACAACCATCAAAAATAACCAGTTGTCTAAAGAGGGGACATTTTGACCTATCTTGTTTGTGCTTACCAGTTTTTTGCCATGAATCTTCACTGACTTGACATATGGAGGAAACACCAATAATTTAACTGACAACAATCATATATCAATTATTAAAATCACTAATAGACAACCATTAAAAATAACCAGTTGTCTAAAGAGGGGACTTTTTGACCTATCTTGTTTATGTTTACCAGTTTTTTGCCATGAATCTTCACTGACTTTTCAAAACTTTCAAAAAGATTGTTAGATCTTACAGAAGGGTTTTTTTATCAACTAATTTTATTTCTGAGCTTAAATGACTCAACAAACAACAAAAATTACTGATTTTGTAGAATAAATTCACTGGATTCCTGCAAAAATCAGCCTGAAAAGTCAAAAAGTCCAATCGTTAAACAGCTCCTAAAAAACCACTCTGGTTTAAAAACATCATACAATATATTAAACAAATACAATTGTTTGATCACTCAATTAAAACAGCAAGTCAATATACTTTATTTTAAGCTAGTTAAAGTTTCAATGCTATTAATTGTTAGTTCGGCATCATACCACATCGATTAACTACATCACCTCATGAAAATCCTAGGTTTAAAATAATTCTATTGAATATATTTACTATGTATGAAATATTGATGGTTTTTTTAATTAAATGTTCTGTACGAACTGATTAAAATTACTCCCAAAAAACCCGTGAAACCATCTCTATCGAAACCCTATATTCTTATTTCTCATAATAAATGGTGACCTTGGCAACAAATTTGTAATCGACCGACAAAGTAATCGAGTGAAATCGTATCCATTTAGATTAAATTAGGTCATTCAGACTGCTGATAATTATTGGGCTTGTACTGTTTGAATGTTTTCAAAGCAAAGGGGTCTGGCCCCTGGGGATGCGGGGTTTTGTTTATTCTCAATAAAAAGTTGTTTGTCTTTGGTTTTTTCGGATAATATTTTCAGTTTAAATTTGAATGTTGAATGTTTCTGTAGTTGAATTTTGAATGATTGTTAATCAATGGAGTGGTCTAAGAAGGCGACGATTTTGCCCCGAGTTTTCCTTCTCCAGTCGTCCTGACTCCTTAGACAACTCGCTTTTTCAGTTCTGTCCCATCACTGGTAACGTCGCTTTTCACCGGGCCCTGCATCTGGCGTCCGTCCTTCTAGATATAGTAGCAGTCTCTTCAAATGTATCGAACAACATCTTCCCACTCATTGCATACCATCCATTTATCATTTATCCATGCCATGCCATGCCATCGATTACATACATGTTTCAAAATTTGAAATTTGAAATTGAAAGAGGCGCCTGAATTGAATTTACAAAATCTCCCAGACCTGCTCTCCATTTTATTTTGAATACCAAAAAATTGAGTGAGGCATCGTTCTCCCTTTAACCAGGAGATCTGAATGAAAACGCAATTTCTTACAAGGGTAGGACTAGGTGGAGGTCAAGGTCTTCTTCTATAATCGCAGGCGTCAACTGATGCCACATATGTAGAATGCTCACAGAGTACAAATTGTAAAGTCTAAATGGAATCGAAAAATTATAGCGTTGCCAACACGCTCAATATCCAGCCCAGCCAAATGACTGGTAGACCGAATGCCTGCACACTTCAGCTCACATAGAGGATTTTCAAGGACGATTACCTGCTGCTCTTGTATTTGTATGTGGCCACTTCTCCTTTTCTTTTTACCCAAATCTTTTCAGGCCCAACATTCACACTTATACTTAACAATGCTTTTTTGTTGCAAGGTTAAGAGGCAATCATGTGGCTGATAGAATGGTGAATTCGTTGTCAACCAAACATTCATAGTTATACTACATTAATCACCGGGTTGTGCAAATAACAGGCAGGCCTTGGACGAGGCAAACGAATTATTCAATAATGTATCAGAGCATACTTACTGCATTTTGATTTTATGAAATTTGTATGGTTATAAATTTTTGTGGGTTCATTGTATTGAATATAATTTGTAATCCATGCTGAAAACGTTGATTATTGTGCAATAATTTTGATAGTATATGTAACCCAAATTGTTTGGTACTCATTTATGTTTTTTATTATCTTTTTTTTTTTATTATAAATGTTTACAGATAGTATATTTTCTTTTCAATAAAGATAATATAAGGTATGGATTTTAAATGATTTTTATTATCAGTTTTTTTTTTATTATAAATGTGTACAGTGTAAAGATGGCATATTTTCTTTTTTAATAAAAATAGTATAGTGTATGGATCTTAAATGATAAAATAAAATTTAATGTTTAAAATACCTGTTCATTCTTGTTACTTTTAAAAATATGAATCTTAGTAATAATATTAAATAAATTCAATAAATTTATGTTATATTTTCATTATTTTAATATATAGTATATTTTATAGATATTTTAAAAATATTATGAAATTCTGGATAATTATTTAATAGAATTTTGTATTTATATTGATTTGAAACAAATGAGATTTTAATTATAATTATGTGAAACATAAATAAATATGAGAATAGAATATTTTTAAATATTTTTAAAAATTATTTATTTTTTATTAAATTTATAAAAACTGTAGATTATAAATATGTTAAATGTATCATAAATTTAGAAAAGAAAAAACTGTATATTAGGACTGTATATTCATGTATTTGCCATATGAATTACTCATAATTGAGGATCTAACCCACTATTACTTGCTAGTTTGACTCAATGTTGGAGAATTTAACTCAATTACAAATAGTCAAATTTAAGTTGAATAAATTAAATTAGTTTGACAATAGGGTCAAGTAGAGATTAAGTTGGGAGTACTCAGTTTTTTTAATTATGTTCCATACAAATCCATGTTCGTGGATTTTCCTCTGGTGAGCAAAGGTTCTATAATGGTAGGCTAGAGAAAATTGTAGGCAAGACAATTATATATTCAAGGGTTAAAACATATATATATATTAATTTTTTTATCTAACTCCCATATTTTCCTTCCATATAGGAAGGTGGAAGTGACTAAACACTTCGAGAAAACACTAACATACTAATATTAACTTACTTTGCTCTAATTAATCTAGGTTGGAAAAGCTTTTAACAATAGACTAAGACAAGGCATCAAAACAAGCAAGGCTAGAGATTTTGAAAAAACTTGAAACAAGCACAAGAGAGTAGTGGGATTAGCATTAAAGCACACATCTTCCAATTTAATCTCTTCTTTCAATGAAAAATTCTTTCTACCCATGACATTTTAGGGTCTATTTCATTATGAAGCTTTTGAAAGTTTGTTCATGCTGATTTATTCTTTGCAGTAGTTAAAACAAAGAGATAGTTTTAATTATTTAGATTAGAATTCATCACCTCCTTATAGTAACTTAATTTCCTCTATCATATAATTCATTGTCACAACACAAATTTTCCTTAAATTTAAATGTAATAATATTTAAATTAATATTATAGTTATTATGCAAAGTGACTTCTTCCTTAATTCCTCAACAATTTAGTTGATGCCTTTGCATTTTTATACCATATATATATGATGATGATGATGATGATGATGATGATTAATGTCCACAGAGACCAGCTTTGATCTATCACACCTTAAGAAGGATAATACTTGATTTATTTTAAAATCTTGTTCATGTGCTAGCAAAAAGCTTGTGAAGAAACTTTCCAAGCTCACTATAGTTTTGGCAAGTTAAGAGGTTATAAAGGTTTGTATTGTAGAAAATAGTATGAAACTGAGATCTAATGTGGGTGTAAGAAAGTCACTCTAAGAGAAAGTGATTTTCATCCTCAACGGTCATAGACTCACACATATGGAAAACCCTTTTCGCCCATGGAGTCTTATTAATAGAGCAATGTCATATTTCGCTATGGAGTTCATGAGAGTTCGTTCTAATCTTGGCCATGCTAATTTTCTTCCATGAGCTAGTTACTATCGAGAGATACTTCTGATCTTCCAAGTTAGGATTAATGACCTCCTTATAGTATCTTAATTTTCTCTTAACCGCTGAATTTTCTTCACACCATAATTTCTCTTTAAACTTAGAAGTGATAATATTTTGACATAATCAATGTTTTGAAAAATGTCATTTTCATCAATGCCCTAATGGTTTAACCAAGCCACAGTATCTTTACACCAACACCGCTTAAGGTGTAGTTGGTTTTGACTTGAGTTTAAAGCAATTTTAGGAAGTCTCTCATTTTCCATGTTATTTATCTTATGCTTGTACATCATGTACCTATTCATAGCCATGCTCTCGATGGGGGAAAGACCCACTTCTATGAGGAGAATGTGATAAGGTGTATTGCTTTTAATTTTGAGGTTATAAGTTATAAACCACTTATGGATTTGCTCAATCTTCCTCCAAGATTCTCTAGAAATGTTGCAACCCCATACTTCACAACCATACAAGATAACAGGGATGAATATACTTTCAAAGAGGACCTTACGAAGGATAATACTTGATTTATTTTAAAATCTTGTTCATGTGCGAGCAAAAAGCTTGCGAAGAAGCTTTCCAAGCTCACTTTAGTTTTGGCAAGTTAGGAGGTTATAAAGGTTTGTATTGTAGAAAATAGTATGAAACTCAGATCTAATGTGGGTGTAAGAAAGGCACTCTAAGAGAAAGTGATTTTCATCCTCAACGGTCATAGACTCACACATATGGAAAACCCTTTTCACCCATGGAGTCTTAGTAATAGACCAATGTCATATTTCGCTATGGAGTTCATGAGAGTTCGTTCTAATCTTGGCCATGCTAATTTTCTTCCATGAGCTAGTTACTATCGAGAGATACTTCTGATCTTCCAAGTTAGGATTAATGACCTCCTTATAGTATCTTAATTTTCTCTTAACCGCTAAATTTTCTTCACACCATAATTTCTCTTTAAACTTAGAAGTAATAATATTTTGACATAATCAATGTTTTGAAAAATGTCATTTTCATCAATGCCCTAATGGTTTAACCAAGCCACAGTATCTTTACACCAACACCGCTTAAGGTGTAGTTGGTTTTGACTTGAGTTTAAAGCAATTTTAGGAAGTCTCTCATTTTCCATGCTATTTATCTTATGCTTGTACATCATGTACCTATTCATAGCCATGCTCTCGATGGGGGAAAGACCCACTTCTATGAGGAGAATGTGATAAGGTGTATTGCTTTTAATTTTGAGGTTATAAGTTATAAACCACTTATGGATTTGCTCAATCTTCCTCCAAGATTCTCTAGAAATGTTGCAACCCCATACTTCACAACCATACAAGATAACACGGATGAAAATACTTTCAAAGATGAACTTTCTTTTATCCCACATGACCATAATGGTTGATTTACAATTATTTTCAAGACCGAAATAAGCTTTCCACCCTCCACTAATCATTTTCTCAATGCTATAGTTCCAATTGATCTTGTGGTGAATATCAATTCCGAGATACTTGTAAGAAGGCACTTCCTCTATATTTCCATTATCATAAATAAAATTTGGATATGTGTCTTTCTTATATTTTATAATCATGATTTTTGTCTTGTCGGTTTAAACACTCATACCCATGTTAGAGAAAAAATATTTAAGAATTATTAATTGCTTATCAAGATTAGAAGGGCACCTTGCCATAAAAACAATATTATCACCATAAAGGAGGAGGATGGTAACTATCACATCTAATATTGTACCGGTGCAACCTACTTCTTTTAGGTAATTTTCTATCTTTTCAATGTAAATGCTTAAAAGGGTAGGGGAGAGGGGTAAACCTTGTTTAACTCCAATATTACAATTTATATTGGTTGTCCACCCCTCATTATTATTAAACTTGGCAATGACATTTTTGTATATCCTTATCATGACAACTCTCAACTCAAAAGGGACCTTAAGCTCCTCTAGCCTATTTCACGAGTTATTTCTAGGCACTGTATCGAAAGCTTTTCTAAAATCCACAAAGCAACAAAATAGGTCTGACTTACTATTACGACATACCTCTGCAATGATCCTAAGTGTAACGAGGTGGTGAGTGGTCAAATGATTCCTTCTAAAACCTGCTTGGCCTTTAGGCCACTTACCTTCCATTTCTATCCATCCATTGATCCTATTTTCTAAGATAACACCATATAACATAGCTAAGAGAGGGCTAATCATAATAGTCTCATAATTAGAGGGATCATTTTTATCACTACTTTTGAAAATAGTAATAATGAGGCTTTGAGTCCAAGGTGTAGGAAACCCTTGCTTGACTCCTAGATTAATGAGTTTGTGGATTTGTGTGGGATGAGGACACACCCTCCAATTTTTAAGATTTATGATTGGCAACCTTCAATGTTTTTGGCTTTTCTATTTGCTAAGTGCTTAACCTTGAAATCTCTGTCTTCTTGGTTAAGCGGTTATATATATATATATATATATAATATTGGTTTTCCTCTCAATTCCATCATGCAGCTCACAGATATCTTCCCTTTTTGTGTTCTGGAGTATCCTGCTCGTAAGGAACAAATCTCTCTTTGATAATAAACTTGTGAGACTCGGGGAGGCTATCCACCATATCAATTACTTCATGCATTATTTTCTGGCCTCTGGGGTAAAATTCAAATCAAGGAACATAGGTTCGGCCCCTCATTTATGCTACCCCTGTGGGTTCTTTGACGGTGTTGCGACTAACACAATAGCAAGGGTAGGTGCCCTGATTTATATCAGTGATCAACATGTTCTCTCTTTTAAGATGGGATGTGGTCCATCAAGCAATACACAAGTCGAGCTAATGGCCCACTGGAACCTCCTTGTGGTAGCAAAGTCGACGGGTCTACCACTTAAGTATATTTTTGGTGACTCTCAGGTCATCATCACCTAGGCCTATGGGAAACATAATCTCTCCTCATTAGATCTTAACCATTGGTGTACTGAAATGAGAGACTTAATTCAAGATTCGGCAATTGTTGACATCAGTCATGTCTTCAGGGAGCATAACCAGAAAACGGATTGCCTATCCAAAGATGCTTTACTCTTGAACCCCGATCTTTGTTCCTACTCCGGATTTTATGACAACACTCTATGTTCAAGTGGTTTAATGAAGCTCTTTTAAAGAGCTAGTGCTTGAACTTTGTCTCCCTTTACTTTTAAGCACTGTTAGTTGGATTCCTTTTCCTTGTCTCAAACAGGGAACATCTTTGGATCTGCAATCCGAACTCTTCTTATGCCTCAGAACTTTTGACTTCCTGTCCATCTGTTGACCTCTTGTTGTGACGAGATCTTTTGACTCCTCCTCAGTACCTACAGTGCCTCCTTGTAACTCTGGTATTGGGGACTTTATGAGAGATAAATGACAACACTATTATGTATTTCCCGCAGTGGATGGCACATTTAATGCCTTTTGATTCTAATGGAATATCAAGCACATGTTTTTTCTACTGAATATATATATATATAAACTTAAAGCTTATAAATTGATATAATAAGAATAATAAGAAACATTTGATTTAAAACCTATATTATAAAATATTAATTTCATTTTTTAAAATTTGAAAAAGGCATTGTAAAATTAGGAATTTTTAATAACTTTTCAAGATGTAATTTTTAAAAGTTTTTATTTATTAAATATATTCATTAAATTTAAAAGATTATATTTATATTTAAATAAAAAACCTAATGGCTAAATTCAAATTTTTAAATTTTAAAAACAACTATGTTTAATGTTTTTTATCAAATAGTAATTAGAAATTAATTAAATGGCAAAACTAATTTTCATAAAAATCACTTTCAATTATTTTTAAATATTAATTAATTTTCATATATTACTTTTATTACATTTTGAAATTTTTTAAATTTTAAAAACAACTATGTTTAATGTTTTTTATCAAATAGTAATTAGAAATTAATTAAATGGCAAAATTAATTTTCATAAAAATCACTTTCAATTATTTTTAAATATTAATTAATTTTCATATATTACTTTTATTACATTTTGAAATTTATTTTACAATTTAGTTACACATAATTCTAAATAAATATATATTATATTATAAATGGAAAAGTCTATCTAAAATATATATAAAAATGTGTATATTAGTTTATTTAAAAATTACACATAATTTTAAAATTATCATAAATTAAATAAATGTATTTAATGTTATTATATTATAAGAGGAGATATAGCTAGCTCTCATTAGGTCATGTGGTTGAGAGTATGCTAGGCCCCCTCGATGAGACCCTTAATAAAAGAAAGTAAAATATAAAAAAATTATAAAAAAAATATTCTTCTAAAAATAGAAAAGTGTGGTTGTTTATATGATTAACTTTAAAATTTAATTTTAAATTATATATATATATATATATATATATATATATATATATATATTTTGCAATCCTATCTTTATTCATTTCTACTATATAAATAATTTATATTTTTGGAAATTTAATAAACTAATAACTATAAATTAATTTTTTTATTTAAAATAAAAAATATAATCATATATTATTTTAAAAAATGATTTATACATTTTTATAATAAACATATAGAATTTTTTATAAAATTAAAGTGTGTTCCTTTTTCTTAATCTATCATATATTAAACATATTTGTAATACATAGTTTTTCTTTTTCTAAATTTATCATCAACTTGTAATCTTTTTCTAAAATTTATAAATATAAATTATTTTTAAAAATAATAAAATAATTATTAAATAAATAAATAATAAATTAAACTATTTAAAATCATGTATATATAAATAAACTTTTCAATTTTCATATAAACATAAAAACAATCTTATTCATAATCTTTTTAGTCACTATAAATCAAAATAAAAATATGATATAAATTTCTTAAATAAATTTAATATAATATTCTCAAATTCAGATTTTATAATATAATATACCATAACCCAACACATCTTATAAACATTAAATTTTGTTTTATCATTGAGATTCATATCAATTTGAATACGCAATATACTATCTTTATTAAAAAGAAAACATATTGTCTTTATTAAAATAAAATCAACTTATTATGCTTGATTACTGTAAACATTTATAATTAAAAAAGTGATAATAAAAAACATGAGTTATTAGAAAAAATTTGGGATATATATGCTAATAAAACTATTACACAAAAATCAACTTTTTCAGCATAGATTACAAATTATATGCAATACAATGAACTCCAAAAAAAATTATAAGGATACAAATTTCATAAAATTTGGGATACATAAACTATTACACAACAATCAACTTTTTCAAAATAATTATTTTGGTAAGCATGCTACTCTGAGAAATTATTGAATAATTTGCATAAAATCAAAATGCAATAAGCATGCTCTGATACATTATTGAATAATTCGTTTGCCTCTTCCAGGGCTTGCCTATTCAAGCGGAGCGTTTGAGACCTTACAATTTGTACTGTGTGAGCTTTCTACATATATGGCATCATTTGACGCATGCGATTAAAATCCGGATTCAAAATCAAATGGAGAGCAGGTATGGGAGATTTTGTAAATTCAATTCATGCGTTAAGGGGAAGGTGTTTTTCGATACATCTGAAGAGATGGCTACTAAATTTAGAAGGACTCCAGATGCAGAGCCTAGTGAAAAACAATGTTACAAGTTAAATTTGCTCACGTAAAACCAGTGAAAGGACAGAGCTGGAAAAGCTAGTCGTGTAAGGACGACCCTCGGAGAAGCAAAACTCCGGGCTAAATCGTCATCTTGTTAGACTACTCCTTAATCAATCTTTAATCAATCTTTACCGTAAATTTAATCAATCTTTACCATAAAATTGCAAATCATTCTGGACCATAAATATAAACATGAGTAAAGCCCAAATTTCAAATAAAAATGCTTATTTACCTAAATATATATGCGCACAGTAAAGATATTCTGACACCAGTGTTAATCCCACTAGTATGACGACCTACAGGTTTGGTTTAATTCAGTCAAGGGTTAATATGGAAATCACAAGATATATGATATTCCTTTCAAAGGGATCTTATGGTTCATTGTATACATCTGTGATAGCCAAAACAGAGCCAACTAAACTTGGGTTTAGCGCTCAGTCAATATTTAAAAATAATTTCACTTTTCACTTTTCACTCTTTGCTCTTCACTCCGACGGAGTTTTTTACTGCGACCACCTTTTTACTTCGACCAGAATTGGAAGCTTCAACCTTCGACCAAGTTTGTGAGCTTCGACACAAATCAATAGCTTTGACCAAGTTGGTAGCTTCGACCAAGGTGGTAGCTTCGGCACAAATTTGGTAGCTTCGACCTTCGCCTAGGTTGGGAGCTTCGACCAAGTTTGTGCAGAATAAATTTCTTAGTCTAAAGACTCAAGAAATTACAAATGATTTTACCTGTGAGTAAGATGAAGTAAACTACCCACGTTTACCAATCCAAATAACTTATGAAATATATATGCCCAAATTTATAGGAAGATTTGAGTCGAACAAGGTGCCGTTAAACTTGAAATTT
>LPNX010525909.1:0-19071 GCA_001517045.1 Pseudotsuga menziesii | reverse complement strand
TCTACTGTGCCTTTTCCTAAGACAGTAACTTGGGCATTGTTTCCAAGTGTAACATCAGTTTTAATTGAAGTATCTAGACTGGAAAACAGATTTAAATTACTAGTCATGTGGTTGCTGCATCCTGAGTCTAAATACCATATGTCATGTGGACTTTTTTGAACAGCATTGCATTCAAGTGGAGATGTTGATGCAATTAACATTACACCTGTCGAAGTGTTTGTGCTAGTTGACTGATTTGGGCCTTGTCTTCCTTGATCATATTGTTTCTTCCTGCATTCATATGCATAATGACCAAACTTCTTACAGTAATGACATTGAATTTTTGATTTATCAAACCTCTGGCCACTTGGCTAACTTGGGTTCTGATTATCTCCTCTGCCACCGACATTTGCAGGACTTCTGCCTTGTCCTCCTCTTGAAGAACTTCTTCCTCTGCCTCTGAAGTTGTTTCTCCCCCTGCCTATACCACGGCATATGGATGACTGTGCTGCAAATGCACCTTCCAATGATGTCCGTGATCTGCTGATTCTGTGTTCATGATTGATGAGTGAAGCTTGCAACTCATCAATGGAAAATATCGACATGTCTGTGTGTTCCTCTAAGGTCACAACCAGACTTTCAAATCTTGGAGGGAGACTTCTAAGAATTTTTTCAACAACCCTTTGGTCTGATATGGGTTCTCCATGAGATTTCAGTTGGTTTATCAACCCAACAACTCTCATGTAGAATGTATCTACATTCTCTGAATCTTTCATGCACAAAGATTCAAAATCTTTTCTCAGAATTTGCAGCTTGGATGTCTTTACCTTGGTCAAACCTTGATAGGCAGTCTCCAATGAATCCCATGCTTCCTTGGCATTAATTGCTGCTGCTATTCTTGGGAGTATGCTCTCATGCATAGCTTGATGTATGAAGAACAGAGCTTTTCCATCTCTCTTCCTCTGTTCTCTCAAGGCATCTTTCTGAGCCTGTGTGAGATTGTTATATGCTGTCATGTCCGCTGGTTCTGCATAACCATGCTGGACTATCTCCCAGACATCTTGACCTCTCAATAAATCCTTCATTGTTAAAGACCAATATTCATAATTATTTCCTGTAAAACTTGGAGGTTGCAATGAACCCGAAGTGGAAGCCATTTTTAATTTCTTTAATTAACTTTCCGCAGAAAATTAATTTCCGCCTTTTTTTTTAAGACAAGATTTCTTTCCTAAAATCTTGCGCTGGTATAAACCTCGCTCTGATATAACCTCGCTCTTATACGAGATAGCCAAAACCGAGCCAACTAAACTTGGGTTTAGCGCTCAGTCAATATTTAAAAATAATTTCACTTTTCACTTTTCACTCTTTGCTCTTCACTCCGACGGAGTTTTTTACCGCGACCACCTTTTTACTTTGACCAGAATTGGAAGCTTCAACCTTCGACCAAGTTTGTGAGCTTCGACACAAATCAATAGCTGTGACCAAGTTGGTAGCTTCGACCAAGGTGGTAGCTTCGGCACAAATTTGGTAGCTTCGACCTTCGCCTAGGTTGGGAGCTTCGACCAAGTTTGTGCAGAATAAATTTCTTAGTCTAAAGACTCAAGAAATTACAAATGATTTTACCTGTGAGTAAGATGAAGTAAACTACCCACGTTTACCAATCCAAATAACTTATGAAATATATATGCCCAAATTTATAGGAAGATTTGAGTCGAACAAGGTGTCGTTAAACTTGAACTTTCACGCGGTGAGATTTCTATGGGTTCTTGTTCTTTTACTTATCAGTAATAGTAAAAGACATTTACAGAAGTAAATCTGGAAACATGTGCGTCCAAATAATCATGAATTCAACCACAAACTATTTCATATATTAACTATGCGGAATTACAAGATAATACAAACTTGTCTGTTACAAACTCCTCGGACCACAGAGCTTCAGCTCTCCGACTAAATCACATGCACAGAAGCTAGATCTTCGACTTCACTTTCACACCTTGAATCCTCTGCTGGTTTGCGTAACTGTATATCTTTCTCTGTGTATCTCACGCTCTTGATTTACAATGTGCATCTTCTATTTATAGGCAATTCTGAAAATTGCTTCAGCATAGGCCGACTTACTTGCCGACTTACTTTCCATTAAACTCTGCAATAACTATCTACCTAACAACTTAGCTTCTGAAATAAATTCCACTGAATTAAGTTGCCTACTTGTGGACTTTTCCTTCTTGTCAGACTGACAGACAAGTTCTTGGTTTATCCAGACTCTGATAGAGTCGGTTGGAAGCCAAGTAGAGATCTGCCCATAATTACATTTTCCAACAATCTGAGACTATAGTTGATAATTTCAAAGCTTTTAATAAACATTTAAGACACAAAACTTCCATTGTTATACTATTCTTATTGAAGAATCGCACAGATCGATAGCGCAGATCAAGCAACTTGAGAACTCGTGATTATATTTGCTCGATAGCCAATGATCTACTGGGTATAAACCATGGTTTTCAACCGCTTCTCTTGAAGTTATTAACAGGTCCAAACGCATAGAAACCGCAGCTTCTATACCTTAATTATTGTACTCCAAAACTATGTATAAATGCGGTTTGTATCACTCACATGGTTTAAGCATTAGTAAGTTTCAATACATATAACATAATTTACTATACTGAAAAAGTGTATTTTGTAGTTCACATTTTGGAAAATATGTGTAACATTTTGGGTGTTGTTTCTAGAGTTGACAGGTGTTTTTTATAAAAAATAATAAAATGTTATTAAAAATTACATATAAACTTAAATTAAATTAAAATTATTTAGAATTCCATATATATACCAAACAACATAAATTAGATAAACTAAGATCATAAACATTGTATTACAAATTTCTCCAACATTTCTACTCTAAAAAAAGATTATACACCTTAAAAAATTTGATAGCTCTGAATGCTTATAAATTATTTTTTTAAATGCATCTATGCTAGTAATAATACCAACACTCTGTAAACTTAATGGATCTATATCCATATAACACAGTAAGATGATTGACAAATTTTATGGCCTCCACGACCCATTACAAGTTTTATTTCAAGACCCTTGGTAAGGGGAAGTCTCCTTCGACGTAGATTCGACGGTAGTGAATGCGATTTCAGACTAACCAAACCCTGCCGAAATTCAAGAGTATATATTTATATAAATCGAAACTTTTGCATAATAGTCCTAACCCAAAGGAACTTAGTAGTCACTACCGCTTGTATTTCAATTTTATTGACATGTGCTAATCAATGATTCCAGGATTGCTAGGATCTAGAATTAATGAATAGTATCTATATTTTATTTATAAAATGGACATAACTGCAAATTCGAATTGGCTAAATTAGAATATATTCAACAACGATTATGTAGCTCTGTACTCGTTTAATAATCTATCTAACACGATTCCACATCAATTAATGTGGAGAACTTCAATCTTTAACAAGAATCCATATAAATAATTCAACCATGTACAATGTACAAAATTTCCAGAAAATCAAGTCCATAAATAAATAAGTAAACTTGAACTATTTACTGAGGATAAATGCATAAATTGTTATATTCCTACATTTCCCGAAAATAAAGTCCATATATAAATAACTAAACTGGAACTATTTACTGAGGATAAATGCATAAATTGTTTTATTCCTACATGAATAAAACTGAAATATTTTGTCAATATTTACTAGAGAAAATAACTGTTTAAACAATTTATTTACTGGGTAAATTGTCATTTTTCATATATGATTAAACTGGGATTTAATCCAAAGAAAGTAGCTGTACATGTGAATTACCTTACATGCATGAGTAACTGTTATTGAGAAACAATAACATACAATTGTATAGTTGTTTACCCTACTTAATAAATAACTGTATAAATGGTTATACTATGAGGGAGAAGTTAGGCATTCAAACTCAACTATTTAAGCCTTTACATAGATCAGTGTTCTACAACGAGAATATTTTCCCCTTTCTAATGGATCCTTCCTATAATATATATATAGGACTCCGAGCAGAAAGGAAAGGGATAGTGAGGGTGAGATTCGAAATCACTCAGTGGGGATTTAAATTACAGGGAATTCCTCCATTATAAACCAGACACTAATGTATCTAGGTATCTATGGGAATCGGTTGTGGAACAAAGAGAGCAGGGGAATAACTACAATAATTATCATAAGGGTTGGGGCAGTTACACGGTCCAATTCTGCGTTTTAAATGGAGGTAAAACAACTCAAAATTAGACTTTACAGATTTTATCTCCAGAAATAACTCAAAATTAAACATTGAGACAACATTAGAAAAACCATGGAGTATACATAAGAGTAAGATGATACTCTAAAGCACTACCAGCTAATTTTCTAGGGTAACTTCGTGGCAACGAGAGGTTTTAGCTAAGATAGTATAGGTGAAAAATCCTACCGAATGGTAGAACATTATACCAGGAGAGTACTGCCTCCATACAGTAAAACTATAAGAAGAAACCACCAAAACAATTACAAAACCATGGAAAATCGAAAGTTAACAGCTATCTAGATTAAGACCAAAGATTTTTCAATAAATCCCAAAATGGATCTAGGATGCAGTGCTTTAAACATCATGCCTGCGAAATTATTTTTCAGAGTCAATGGATCTGTACAGGCATGGCAGAAAAGAAATAAGGGCTCTAAAATATTTATGCCCTGAAACATTTTTTTTTATATATAACGAGTGTAAAATCGATCAAAGATAGGGCTAAAACCCTGAAACAAGTACAATTGTAACAAAGTGGGTCATTTATATACACGCAAAATCTGAAAGATGTTTCTCAACTGCCTGCTTTCGTCTTATATCTTGGAGGAAAAGTCATTACACATCTTTACAAGAAATATGACACCACTGTGTTAACAGTAACCATGTACATCTATAACAAAAAGCTGTTGTAATATTTTTGTTTTAGACACTCATACACCATAACTTTAGACAATATAGCATTAACATAGTCCAAAATGTGAACTCTGCTTGAGGAGCGCACAGGGCTGAGGTACGGGCTTACCAGGGGACTCGTTAGCTCATTCTGCAGTTAAATTAAACCAGCAGAGTTTGCATTTTACCTGTAAAGCAGAGAAAAGGGAATTCCAAAATTAATGATTAGGATTAAGCTAAAATTCAAGGAAAATCTGCTGCGATTGCCAGAATGTCACTAAACCAAAATTACCTTTGATTTGAAACCCCAAGAGTTCAAAGAGACGAGGTCGTTAAAGGAACGGGTCCAGATAGAAACTTTTCATGCGATTAATAGACAGTCGAATAAAGGTAGTAGCCATGGAAGAATAGCTTCCGAAGTCCCTTTCGCGACCGAATGAACCTTGCAAGCTCTTTTTTCCATGTTAAACCCTTGTTTTCACCATCCCGAGTACGAGTTTATGTAAGACAGGTCCAGCGGAATGCGAGTTGTCTAACTATGGACGATTTCTTTATTTTCAGTTGGTTTTTATTTGCTTTTGGCTATGAATGTTTATGGAATTTTTAAAATCTGTAAAAACATTGTTAGATCTTAAAGTGTGGGTGTTTAGGGTTTAGTGTCACTAGATTTCATTTTTCTGCATTTAAAATCTTTCAACGAAAAACAAAAATTACAAGATTTTGTGAATTTAATTCACCCCATTCTAGTTGAAAATCAGCAAAAAAAAATCAAAATCATCCTTTGAAAATCAACGGAAAAGTCAAAATCACAGCTCCACTGGAATGTGTATTGTGGGAGAGATACATGTAAATTCTTGTCTGATAAGCTGGCAGGCATACATCCTAGCCTCCAGATTTTTTAACGTTTTAATTTGGCTGGAAAGTGTTGACCCCGCCTGTATTTTAGTTGTTATACATCATTTTAAGTTGCAGCTGGAAAAATAAACATTGCATTAGCACAAGTGCTAAGTAAGCCTCCTACCCCTACCCCGCGATGGTAATCAAGAATCACGACTAGATCAAATTATTAAAAACTTGAAAGGTACAAAACTTTACAAGAGATACATCCAAGGATTGGTAACATTAGATTATATACTTGCTGCTAACCATAAGAGAAGAGCAAGCAATACTTTGGTAGCTTAAAATTTAAGATGTTCACTCCATTCCAATTTAATTGTATGCTTCATCCAGACCCTTACAACCTACTCAAACTCTGTTCTTAAAAGTGGACCAAAGTTCTTTCATTCAGTTAGAAGAAAAACTCTGTTATGACTCTTAAGAGTCGAAACACTATGTAAGAACTTTCAAAGGGGTTTGTGGCATTGATGGCTATATAGGTGGTTAGTTATCTAATCCATTATTTTCACAAGGTTTCCATAACCTTAGGAACATTCTTCAAAGTAAGAATTGAAAAAAGAAATTAGTCATGTTGTTGAAGATGTTACATTGAGAGCAAGGTTACAAAACTGCAACATTATTATGGCTCGCACCATCAGGATTAGTTCTTGTATTTTGATTTTCTTTCTTTTTTAACAAACCCATTATTATTGTTCATATAACATTTGACAAAACATGTATGAAGTATGGCTTCCCATAACAAAGAAGAAAATAATAAGAAGGGAATTAACAATGAAGAAGATACAACACAACCTAAAAGAAGCAGCTCAGCTGCTAGTCGAGTTCTAGAAACTATGAACAATTTGATAAATCAAATCTAAACCTTAAAACCATACAATGAGCACTTTAAGAAGGAACAGGAAAAAAAAAGGAGATCACCTAAATACTACTACTCATCCTACAGAAAAAAAAAAGGTTCAACTCAAAGGACCAAAAAACAAAAGAAAAAGTTGCCTCAAAAAAAAAATTATCATTTATTTTAGAAAAAACATTATGTTAAATTTATTGTAAAGTTTTATGACCAAGTTGGTCAAGGATGAATGTAATTGAAGAAATATTTATTTTGATAATTAAATAGAAGAGACACCTATCCAAGGGAAACTATTAAATGAGTGTTCACAAAACCACTAGGAGGAATAAGTAGCTCTAGAAGGATGGTTGACAAGTGGCAGCACTAGTATTTCACTTTCTACATGTTGAAGGAAGCATAATCCCTAAAATTGTGGTCATGGGACGTGAGATGGTGGCTTATTTAATTCCAAAACTAACCCAAATACCTAGTCAATCTTATAAATACCATGAAATTGAGGAGGAGGATCACTACTCATTTTGTTTTTTTCAAGAGAATGTACCTTGTGATTGTTGCAAACTGAAAAAGTTAGGCACACAAGAAATTTTATGAGGGGATAACTAAAGTGGAATTGTTGAGTTAAGTCTACTACTCAGTGCTGAGTTATAACAAGCTTTTGTGTGGGATATTTTTTCAGTGATCTTCGTCCTAGTGGTTCAGTGAACAGGATGAGGGTCCTATGCAAGAAATCTTGGATGCTTCACGAGAAGGTTGGGTGGAACAATCTTCTTTGGGTGTATGTCCCCTTCTGCATATTATCTAGGTTCAACTGTTATTTAATTTTGAATCTGTACTTTTATTTGTAAATATGCTCACTACCTATAAGTAGGATGATTCAATATGTTAGAAATACTATACCTAGAAGCTCATACAAAAACTACATTTTTGTTTATTCAAGTGTCAAGTTATATTTACTAATTTAATCATTTTGTGAAGTATTGCTTAGACTAAATGATGTTCTTATTTTCTCCATGGATAATAATTAAAATAATTCTACATTATTTCTATATTAGATAATAAAATCTACCATAATGTTAGTACTAGAGGTGTTTCCTTTGTTAGATTAGGTTTTATGTAAATAACATTTCATATTCTAGTAAAGACTTGTGAATGTCTTATAAGAAAAATCTGTCACTTAAATTATTATAGTATAAATATCTAAATACGGAGATTTATAAGAGTGAAAGATCCTAATAACCATAAGCTAATTAATAGTTCTTTAAACTAATGTTAACACTCCTTAATTCTAAACATATCAAGGGTTTGACCTATCAATAAAAATATACTTAGTATATATGTTTATAGGGTAGAGTCCCAAACTCTTGATCATACCCTAGATATAGTTTGATAAGCAAACTTTAAAGATTAATAACTGAGATAGGTTCTACATAAGTTCTCTAAAATGGGTAACTTAGCCAAGTCTTTTGTAATATATTTAGTGTTAAAATACCAAATCGAGATTATCGACACAATGCAACACTAGTTGCAGGTTCTAAGCGGAATTGGTATTATCATCTGCAATTTAGTTACAGATTAAAAACATAGCAGCCTTAGGGATTATATATTTTACTTTAAAGCATCATCATTATCCACAGAAAAATAATAGAGTCTTTTTATAGACAGTCTAGTGAGTATATTAAATTTTCTTTAATTGTAAATAGTGAATGGCCTTATGGCTTCTATCGGGAAAGCAAAAAGATAAATACATTCTCATGGCCAACATATCACTCTTTTTCAAACTAAACTTTTTTATAATTAAATAACAAAACTGTAAACTCAAGATTCAATTGATAAAAACCCTCACAAGGCTTTAGAAGTTATCAAAACCTGGAATAAATAACAGTAGGTATCAATGAAAGTGACCTTACGACCCTTTTTATTTTATAAACAAGAATAATATTCAAATACTGTAGATACAGAAGCCTCACGACCACATTATATTTTTTTACAACAGAACTATAAAATCATAAGAGGATTCAAGATTGCACCCTCACATTTCTCTTTCAAAAACTATAAAAAACCATTGCTCAAGCTAGGTAACAAAAAATAGCATTGAGAGTGGCTAGCGACCTTTCCCAAAACAAAGCACCAATAGTATACGACCTCATAACTACATGTTGATGTAATTGTAACTTCGGAGTGTATTCACTTGTATATCTGATGTATTATACCCCGATGGTTATTCTAGGATGTGTTTGTAATGTAATTGAGTCATGTCATGCCACGATGTTCCGATGAGGAGTTTCTATAATGTGAACAAGTCATGTCAAGTTATTGTGGGTATCCCTCCTATTTGTCAAGGGTTAAAGTGTAATGCCCCCACACTATGCTTTATTTTGATTATTATTATTTACTGATTGTCTATGCATGATGAAATTTTGGTTGTTAATAACTGAGCCAAAGAGTCCGCGAAGGACTGATGTAATAATTACCCTTGGGGGGTTACTGACAATGAACAATAATAAAATATTATTGATGCAGTGAATATGGTGGAAGAAGCCAGGTTAAAAGAGGAAACCTGGAGGTTGCAGTAAGGAATAGGGACCAGCTAACTTCAGGGACTAGAAAAAATAAGTGTCAGATGTACAGAATCAACACACACACATCCTTGAAAAATAGGGAATGCCATTAAGCCTTGGGAATTCCGGTGAGGAAGGGGAGAGGGCTAATGGGAAAGACCTAGACAAAGAAAAAAAAGGATCCAAGGAAACAGAGACAAAAGGAGAGCATACGGTGTAGGAAATACGCTGCTGAGTATGCTAGGGCAAGAGGGCTCTGCTGAGAGAGTGCCTATTCTTGGGAATGATTGCTTGTGGATGTTTTGATATTTGAATACGAAGTTAGGGGTTTCTGATGTCTCCTGGGAGGTTTGGCTCTGGGGTGACTAGAAGGCAAAGGAGCCGATCCTAGTATACGGTTGGGTGGAATGTGGGTGCTTCCACTGTAGTCGGTGCAGCAGATCTACAGGTTTTGAGTATGAGTTTAATGATTTTCTTTTGTGTATACTAAAATGTGTATTTTTATTATCTCAGATTTAAGTTTTCTTAAGTGTGAAATTATCCTCATTACGCTGCAAATAAAGATTTTATCTAGTAGAATGCTCTATGGCTAGAAAGTGAAATTATATGTATACATATGTTTTTATGCATCTTCCTATAGCTAACAGATCTATTCACAGTCACCCGGCTGGGTTAACACGAGGGATTGTTGCTATAATGTTTAAATTTTAAATGCCTAGGGTATGGTAGTTTTAAATTACAATTCTTCCACATTCTAGTATTAGATTAGAACTCCAAATTTGTAATGGTGATTTTATATCTCGAGACATTGTTTTTTTCTTATACCCCACACATTAGATCAGCCTACGAAATACCTATTAAAGGCCCCAACCCATGAGGATCATCAGACAAGATTTCTTGATCAACCCAGCCTTATACGTCTAGCTCTCGATGGAGTTTTATTTGTAGGAAGGGTTATGACTAAGGCCAAATGGAAACGTTATCGTCGTGCCCCTTTCCTCTCAAGCGTTCAGTGTTCAGTTTCGCATGGAAATAGATTGGGAGTTAGTGGGAATCTAAGAACCAAAAACCTAAGCCGCATGGACCAGACCTTGTCTCCTTGCCGACCACGCTTGTAACACAAGCTAGAACCCTAATCTTTTATGCTAGAGGAAGTGACAGCTGGAAAAGTTTTGAATTCAAAGTAGGAATCCTATTGATGTTCGACAAGGAATCAATGAAGCCCTTAGGGCACGAATCCCCTCACCTCGCTCTCACTGACACAGCTAGAAAAGCATAGGGACTAAGTTCTCTTTTCTTTGAAAACCTTTGCCATTGTCAAACTAGGGTTTCGTCCCAACCCGTTTGACTAGGACTTTGATCAAGCCTTAAGGTGGGGCTGGAAACCACCCTATCAAGCTGAGTGGAAGGACCAATGAACGGCGCGACCATCCTAATGGTCGAGGGAAGGTAAGGCTAGGATACAAGCCTTCTCGAGTGTTGTTACACAGATACTTAAGGGTACCCTCATAAAACTGTCCATAACGAAACTATTCAAGCAGACTGATTATTACTCCTTAAAAACAAAAAAACTTACAGTAAACCTTCGAATGACAGTAACATGATGATGGGTCCTTATTCCAAGCAAGAGCCACAACAAAAAGCTATTTAAAAAGAAAAAAATAGAAGAAAATTTTATAAGACAGTCCATTCATTCATAGCATTGTAAAAGGAGTTAAGAAACTTAGCAAGGCCACATTTCCTTGGCTTAAAGCCGTTAATCCAAAAAGGAGTGCATTATAGTCTTAAAAGGACTGAGAGTCCGAACATGAAATATATATATATTTACACAGAGAAAACAAAAATACCATCAATCGCTCATGACTAAGAGTCTACCATGTCATGGCTTTAATGCCATGCACTCTTGAAAGACCCATCCACACTGTTAGTCTCAAAAAATTTAGCACCCTTTCATTCCCTTGCAGACGTAGACAACGAAGATCCCCACTCCTTTGGATTCGCAAGCCCACAGCCAACAAACCTTACCACAGGGCTGATAAAACCACTTACCGGTGGAAAAACGCCTTGTTTGCAAGCATCCATCCAACTGATCCCACTTTAGGTACCTGCAACCAAAGGGAGGGTTCACGATCAGTAGAAGTCAAAAGTCGTGACTAAGAACAAAGAAATGGATAAGAAATAGAGGAAACTCATTACCTGTGGTGAATTGGTTCGGCACTGGCCACTAACACTGCTACCTCCTCCGAACCCTCGTATGAAGCCCGCTACCAAACATGAAACCCCGAGAATACAATTGATCTAATGGAGCCTTCGAGAAGTTTTTTTTCTCTCCCAAAGGCTGCAAGTACTGTAGCTTTAAATAACATACCAATGACAAGCGTACTACGGCAGTTTCTAGTGGTCGACAACTGACTGCGACCCATGTGATCATAGGGATCGTAATAACTATTGCCTGCTACGAAATCCATAAGAGGTGACAGCTGCGAGGTCAACTCTGGACATACTAGACACCCCATCACGGACCTCTCAACCCATACATGGAGCTCTGATGAGTCATTCATGTGGCTTATGGGAACAGGATCGTGAACCACGTGGATCTTACCTTGGAAACTTGTGATAGCCTTCTTAAAAACTATGCTTTTCATTGTGAAACCTTGGTTTAAGTCGAAACTTGCTGCTTCTCCTTCGTATGGAGGTTTCCCACATATAAACTTAGGATAACCCTCGATACCTTATTTTGAATGCGTGGAATTCCTCCTTGTGCGAGCTTAGTGCATGAACTTTGTTTTGGACCTTGCTTGTTGTTTATGGACCTCGTTAAGTATAACATGGTGATATGAAATCTCTCAGTGTGATCATGGGCTTGGCCCTTCAATTTTTCCAAGAGGTATTTTTGATCCAAGCTTTCGGATAGGGAGTAGGAGTATCCTTACCCGGGAATGCCTTTTCGGTTTTCTTTGTGCACCTATCACAAAAAAAAAATGGATGGTTAACCGAAGCTTAATAAGTGGTTTTATCAGCCATGTGGTCCAATCTGCCATCCTTGGAACCCACAAGCAAAACAATCCAACTTATTGCACTTAGGTACTGAACTATATAACTGCTTGCCTCTATTAAAAACAAGTAGTAGCTTCGAAAAAGAATAAATGACAAGGCCAGATTTACCATTTTCTTATGCCAAGACGAAACTATATCTTGAAGTTTAAGGAAACATAAATTGGTTTAATGCCTTGATTAATTAAAATAAATTTTTTTTTTTTAAGGTGGTTTACATATGGTATCAGAGCGCAAGATTCAACCCTGTAGCCTATTGGGTGCACTTCGTTTCCTGTTTAATTACATACATACATATATATATATATATATATATATATATATATATATATACAAATTGATAGCACTTTAACATTTTATCGGCATGTTGTGTTTCTTACTTGTGAATCTACAGGTTGTTATTGATAAACTGCAAGAATTATCGTGGCCTCTCCAGTGGAGAATGAGTACCAACCTGAAAACCCGGAACAGGTACCACCGACCACAGAACCAGTAGTGGAATAATATGAAGCTAGTCAAGTACTGGAAACAATGAGGCACCTAATCATGGAAATACAAAGCTGTAAGGCAGATAACGAAGAGTTAAAGAAAGCACAGGAAAAACAACAGGAGATTAATGAAATCCTGTTACAAAGTCTGCATGAGAAAAACAATGGTAAGGAGCCTCTAACCAAGACCAAAAAGGGTCCTGAAAGGGAAGAAAGTGCAGAAAGAATGAGTAGTTCCTGTAACAAGACCCAGAACTCTAAAAATCAAGCCAAGACTAGCGGAAAGAGAAAGGTTGATCACCTGGAAGGTGAATTCAAGAAGATCAATCCCACTAGTTTCGAGGGGGAATCTAAGATAGGGGATGGAGCAGAGTCATGGCTGCTGGACATCAAGAAATATTTCCAGATCTACAACTATTCAAGTAACATGAATGTCCCAAAGGCAATTTATAATTTTAAAGGAAAGGCTAGTATCTGGTGGCAGGACTTGAAGATCTTGCAAGGACTCAAGGAGAAGAACTTGGAGTGTGCATAGTTCAGAAGACTATTTAAAAAATATTACCTATTCAAAAATTACTACAAAAGGAAAACCAAGGAATTCTATGAGTTAGGACTCGGCTCGATGACCATGGAAGAGCTCATTAACAAGTTCTTAGACCTACTGAGGTTTGTACCCTATATCAAGGAAGAAAAGGTGAAGGTACAGAGATTCCTAAGTTGTTTGCCATAGACTTACAAGGACAGAATCGAATTTGACAACCCAAATACTCTGGATGCGGTACTAAGGAAATCCCGGCTATGTTATGAGTAGTACAAATAGCGGAACGACTCATCTAGAACATGGAGAGACAGGAGACAAAAAAATTCAATCAACAAAGGAAGGGATTTAGACCACTGTCGTACAAGAACACCCCGAGGAATGCCCAAGGAATCCCTTATAATAAAAATGGACCACCCCCACCAAGATATGTAAAGCCAGCCAGTCTGGGAGTAAAAGGGGCTGACGAGGCTCCCAGAGAACCTCTAACCTGTTGGGAATGTGGTGAAACCCATATGAACAGAAATTTCCCATGCCTAATTGGGGAAAATAATACCTTGCACAGCATTCAATAAGCATCAACACTTGGGGAAATTGGCATGAGTTTCCACAACATAAATGCGGCCTTCGAGGATTGGCAAGCCGACCATGAGTCTACTATAGTGGAAATCAAAGGTATTGTTTCGAACCATGTTATATCTATGTTAATTGATCCAGGAGCTACGTTGAACTACATTTCTCCAAGGACGGTGGAGCTCTGCCAACTAACTAGGGTAAAGCATGCAAAACCATGGTTGGTCCAGTTGGCCACAGGGGCAAAAAGAAAGGTAACTGATTTTATTATTAATTGTGAAGTTCAATTGCAGGATCATAAAACTAAGATTGAACTAAATATTTAAGCACTTTTGTGTACCTCATTCAATATCAGTAATTTAACTTCCGGTATATTTGGCACATAAAGTATTTTTTTATATAGCATTTGACCTTTTTCATTTAAACTGTAATTTGTATTTATATTTTCAGATACATTCTAAGTTACTTTTTCTTTTAAAATCTCGTATTCTGTGTCGAGTTTTATTTCTTCCAATTTATCCTTTAATTCAGTTTTATAACTGCTAATGGCAGCTACAAAACTTGTTACTGCATTTCTTCTTAATGCATCAGCCACTTTATTTTCTTTTCCTTTAATGTGTTTGATTTCAAAATCATACTCGCTAAGGAAATATAACCATCTAGCTTGCCTTGCATTTAGATTTTGTTGATCAAACATATATTTTAGGCTCATGTTATCAGAAATTAGCAAAAATATTTTAGCTATTAGATGATGGCGCCAAATTTTTTGAACGGATGGATTATGGAAGCCAGCTCTAGGTCATAAGTTGTGTAATTATTTTCGTGCGTTTTTAACTTCCTTGATTCATACGCAATTACATGACCTTCTTGTGTTAGTACTCCACTCAAACCTTTGTTGCATGCATCATTGCATATGACGAAATCTTTTTCTGGATCTACTATTTTTAGAATAGGTGCAGTGGTTAATAATCTTTTTAATTTATTAAATCTTTCTTCGCATTTTTTATCCGAGACAACTTCCTTTCCCTTTTTCTATAATGATTTCATAGGATTTGCAATTTAAAAAAATCCTTCTATAATTTTTTTGTAATAACCTGTTATTCCCATAAAGGATAGTATATTAGTTACATCCTTGGGAATAGGCCAATCAATTATTGATTTTATTTTACCCGAGTCTATCGATATCCCTTCTTTGGATATTACATTCCCTAGATATTGTTTCTTATTTTTATAAAACTCTCATTTATTGAAAACTTATAGTATTATCTGTTGATGTTCTCTAGTTATATAGTTGACATTCTCTTAAAACTTGTAGTATCATCTGCAAGTGTTCATCGTGTTCTTCTTTCATTTTAGAATAAATTAATATGTCATCTATAAAGATGAATACAAAATTTTCAAAGTATTTACTTAGGACATTGTTCATTTAGCATACCAAAGTTACTTGAGTGTTAGTTAGACCAATGGGAATAACCATAAACTCATAGTTACCATATCTAGTTCTGAAAGTAGACTTAAAGATATCTTTGTCTTTAATTCTGACTTGATTATATCAATATCTCAAATCTATTTTTGTAAATATCGTCACTTTGTGTATCTAATCAAACAGATCATCGATGCAAGGAAAATGATATCGACTTTTAATTTTCATTTTATTCAGTTGACAGTAGTATATACATAGACGTAATGTCCTGTACATCTTTCTTCTTAATGAAAAGGACAAGTGTTCCCCAAGGGGGTACACTCGCTCTTACATAGTTTTTGGCTATTAATTCTTGTAATTGTAATTTTAATTCATTAACTTCTAAAATGTTTATTCGATAAGGAGATTTTGAATTTGGCACATCTCCTTGTACTAATTCGATTGTAAAATCAATATCTATCTTTGGACGTAGTCCTAGAATTTCTTCCAGGGAAACATACAAGAAATATTGTAGGATTGGAATGTCATCCAAATTTAGCTTATCTTTCTTATCAATTTGTTCATTATTTATTATGTGTACAACAAAAAATTTATATCCATTTCTTATGGCCTTTTTAATCTGTAAAGTTGAGATTTTTCTAACAGATACCTTCCTAGGTATTCCTTTGACGAAAATCCTTTCTCCTCTATCATTTAAACAAGTAAAACTTTTCTGAGAATAATTTAAAATCACTTGGTATTTTTCCATCCAATCCATACCTATTAGGAATTTATAAGATCCTAATGGTAACACATTTAATTTTACTTGAGTTTCAAACTCACTCATAAGCAAATTACAATTTTCAAGATAATTAACAAATTTTCTTTTAGTTCCTGTAGCTAACTCGATGAGCCAGGATTTTTCAAATTTTTTCAAAGATAAACTATACTTTTCCACTATGCTAGGTCACACATAAAATAAACTAGAACATGGATAATGTAGCGTACCTCCTGTACCTTAACGTCATTAGGTAAGAAAAGTGGTAGAATTTTTCCACTTTGCTGCTATTACAAGGTGACTCAATCATGTTAGTGACAGATGAGCAAATTCAATTCAATTTGTTAAGTTCAAATAGCATGCAACGTAAAACAATCATTTAATGATTTACAATGGTCTCCTTGACCTACGAATCGTTCATGTAAATTACATTCAATTTACTACAATTGTATTGATACCATAAAGTAAATATTGCTGATTATTCTTTTTGTATTAATATGATTAAATAGTCCCCTGACGGGTGGGGTGCTGGTGTAGTAGCTTAAGTGCCATTTTATAACTACTCCAATATCCCTTAACATCTTATTACCCTTCGTCTAATATGGAACAGAATTACTCATTGTCTAATTTTAGTTAGTGAATCGCATGAAGAGTACTTTCATTCATTCCAACGATATATGTTTCACAAAACATAGTCCATCCATCTACTAGTAGTTTGGTTTTCATCGTCTTATTGCATTTGAAACAATGCTATAACAATACTATGTGTGTACAGCATTATTACATTAATATTTCTCGATCATCCTTTACACAGCATAAACCATTATAAAATTGTATAGGCACACAAACCATGAAAGGAACTAAAAGCATTGAGACACATGAAAAATGGAGACAAACAAATATGTACGTGGTTCACCCAATCCTTGGGCTATGTCCACCAAAAGGGTCACATCATGTGACATCTATTTTATTAAAAAATTTACAGTCCGCAACATCAATGTTGCCATAATTCTTGCTATTAAAGTCGCAGAATCTCTCACCGAGAGTACTCCAACAATACCACAAAAATCTGATGGTATTGAATCCAGGTAGTTCAATTGCCAAACCTTTGTACATCCTGAAATGGAACAATGTTTATAACCAAGCTGAACTCAAGGATGGGGCCTTCCTTAATCTTCCCCTTTACATACAATTATTTACGGCTCATAGCTAATCTTTCCCATATATATATACCGTTGGTGGCTTACTTTCCCATAATCAAACAAGGCATGAAAATAAACAAGGGAACATTAGAACCTCCCCCTAAACTTATGTTTCGATCTGTTCATGATGGGGTAAGGTGTAAGAATACAAATATATATATAAATATTCCACAAGCACAAAGTAAAATTCAAGTTTCACCTACGCAGGTCCCTTATATAATTGTCTTCTAACTTCATTCATATACTCATATATATGTATACGCTTATATATTTCAGACTTCCAATTTTAATTCACCTCCTCATAATAGCAACTGTGTAAAATGAAGGAGACGTCCAGGAAAAACGTCTTACATGAACACAAGTGGAGAGCTAGCTCCCAGCACATAGGGAAAGGGCAATCATCTAGGCCCTTAAGGTTCCCATCTCAAAAATCTATACTGGATCTGTAATCAATATATTATATAGGTAAGTAAATCATGTCGGAAATCTCCAGGTCAAATGAAACACTGAAACAACAATCAGACCCAGGAACAAAAACCAACCGTTCGGCTTCAAACATTTAGATTCCAGTACTCCCAGCACTGGCACCCGAGGGATGACAGGTTACCCAGATCGCAGGTATACCAAACTAGATCAACGTTAAAGTTTATACGCTTATGTAAAAATCAAAACACATCTTACTCGACTCCAAGATGATTCCAAAATCTGGAAAGGAAACGTGACTCGAAAAATGCAGGCTTGGAACCCCAAAAAATACCCCTTTTCTTAAACCCTATGTCAATCCATCATGCTTTATCATGCTTTTCCTCATTAAGTTGTTGGCTCGGTATCTATCGAGCGTTGTATACATTACAACAACTATATAGATATATTTATATTTATATATATACAGTCTCGTAGATTCAATAGTCCCGGATTGACATATCACACGCGGAGGGTAACGCTTTTCCTCTGCTAATTCACATATAGCAAAAGACTGCAAAACAAATCCTATCAAGATGTATTTATTCCCAACAGAGTCATAAGACTCAAACCTATAAATCCCATGCCGAGGGTATAATTTTACCTCTGCGATAAAAGTTAACAGATCTCAAAAATGAAATCTTATCAGTATTGACGCCCCAAATGATTTGGTAGACTCATATCTACGGGAATTTAGATTCTGGTTAAACCCTCAGGATATAATCTTTTTGACAACCAAAACCCATAGTCCCAGAAACTGGAAAGGTTCATGCAGAGGCCACGATTTTCAAATGTGGAATCTTTATAAGACTCGGGCTTCATGCCCTGGTCCTTAGCGCATTTTTTTTTAATGCAAGTAGGAGTTTAAATCTCTATGCATATGAATGTATCTATCATAGCAGATCAAAAAGGCCCAAAAAGGTTTTCAACAGAAACAAACACTTACACGATGCTGCATGCAGTCTCGGTTGTGGTCGACCATTGCCGTAACCATCCGAACTGGGTACTATCCCTCTGCATTCCCAGCCATCACCTTGCTGGTGTGAAATCCACCATGCCTCTCCTGAGTGCATTCTCCCTTTTCCCTTCCCCAAGAATCCCTTTAACGCCCTGGTAACCCACGACTCTCCTCAAATCAATGGCTAGGAAACAGGTAATTTAATAGCAGCTCAACGTCCATGGTCAGTATACTTCAGAGAATCCAATAACGCCTGCCAAATAAATGTCTATAAATCGTGGATTTTGATGACAGTTGACTGTCCGCAGTCAAAAGTAATCACGAGAATTCAAATAGGCATAACATCAATATTATTATGTGTAATAATCTCTGCTGCAGCTTGTAATAATCTCTGCTGCAAGTTTTA
>LPNX010525884.1:59714-159878 GCA_001517045.1 Pseudotsuga menziesii | reverse complement strand
GATGATGGTGATGATGATGATGAGGATGTTCACGATGATGAAGTTGATGATGATGATGTTCATGAAATTGATGGTGCGGATGATGATGATGATGATGATGAGGAGGAGGAGGATGATGAATGATGATGATGTTCATGATGTTGATGTTGATGGTGATGGTGAGGATGATGATGATGATATTCATGATGTTGATGGTGATGATGATGACGTTGACGATGTTGATGGTGATGATGATGATGATGAGGATGATGATGATGACGTTCACGATGTTGATGGTGATGATGAATGATGATGAATGTTGATGATGATGATGAAGGTGATGATGATGATGATGATGATGATGATGATGATGGCAATGATGGCAATGGTGATGATGATGATGATGATGATGGTGATGATGATGGTGATGATGATGATGATGATGAAGATGATGGTGATGATGATGGTGAGAATGATGATGATGATGTTGATGGTGATGAGGAGGATGATGACGATGATGTTCATGATGATGATGTTCATGATGATGATGATGATGATGATAATGATGATGATGTTGAAGGTGATGATGATGAGGATGATGAGGATGAGGATAATGAGGATGATGATGATGAGGATGATGAGGATGATCATGCTCAACATCATCATCATAATCATTGTCATCATGCTCATTATCATCATCATCATCATGATCATCATTGTTCATCATCATCATCATCATCATGGTCATCATCATCGTGGTCATCATCATCATCATCATCATAGTCATCATGGTCATCATTATCATCGTCATCATCATCATCATTGTTCATCATCATTGTCATCATCATGGTCATCATCATCGTGGTCATCATCATCATCATCATTCTTCCTTATCATCGTGGTCATCATCATCATCATCATCATCATAGTCACCATGCTCAATATCATCATCATCATCATCATTGTTCATCATCATCATTGTCGTGGTCATTGTCATCATGCTTAACATCATAATCATCATCATCGTGGTCATCATCATCATCATCATATTCATCATGCTCAACATCGTCATCATCACCATCATCATTGTTCATCATTATCATTCTTCATCATCATCGTGGTCATCATCATCATTCTTCATTATCCACATGGATCCTTCCAATAGATCGCATGTATCCACTATGAGTTACAACTGCATCCTTATCATCGTGGTCATCATCATCCATGGTCATCATCATCATTCAAGTCATCATCATCATCATCATCATCATCCTCATCATTATCATCATCATCATCATGGTCACCATCATCGTGGTCATCATCATCATCATCATCATCATCGTTCTTCATTATCATCGTGGTCATCATCATCCTCATCATCATCATAGTCATCATGCTCAATATCATCATCATCATCATCATCGATGTTCATCATCATCATCATCATCATCATCATCATTGTCGTGGTCATTGTCATCATGCTCAACATCTTCATCATCATCATCATCATTGTTCATCATCATCATGGTCATCATCATCGTTCATGATGTTGATGATGTTGATGATGAGGATGATGAGGATGATGAAGGTGATGATGATGATGAGGATGATGATGATGGTGATGATGATGATGAGGATGATGGTCATGATGTTGATGAGGATGATGATGATGATGTCGATGGTGTTGATGGTGATGATGATGATCATGTTGATGATGGTGATGATGATGATGATGATGAAGGTGATGATGAAGATGAGGATGAGAATGATGATGATGATTATGAGGATGATGATGATGAATGATGATGATGTTCATGATGATGATGATGATGATGATAATGATAATGATGATGAATGATGATGATGTTCATGATGATGATGTTCATGATGATGATGATGATGATGTTGAAGGTGATGATGATGAGGATGATGAGGATGAGGATAATGAGGATGATGATGAGGATGATGATGATGATGATGAATGATGAGGATGAAGATGAGGATGAGGATGAGGATGAGGATGAGGATGATGATGATGATGTTCATGATGTTGACAGTGNTGATGATGAAGATGAGGATGAGAATGATGATGATGATTATGAGGATGATGATGATGAATGATGATGATGTTCATGATGATGATGATGATGATGATGGTGATGACGATGATGTTGAAGGTGATGATGATGAGGATGATGAGGATGAGGATAATGAGGATGATGATGATGAGGATGAGGATGAGGATGAGGATGAGGATGATGATGATGATGATGATGATGAAGGTGATGATGAAGATGAGGATGAGGATGATGATGATGATGATGATGATGAAGGTGATGATGAAGATGAGGATGAGGATGATGATGATGATGATGATGATGAAGGTGATGATGAAGATGAGGATGAGGATGATGATGATGATGATGATGATGAAGGTGATGATGAAGATGAGGATGAGGATGATGATGATGATGATGATGATGAAGGTGATGATGATGATGAGGATGATGATGCTGATATTCATGATGATGAAGGTGATGATGATGATGATGAGGATGATGATGCTGATATTCATGATGATGATGGTGATGATGATGATGAGGTTGTTCACGATGATGAAGTTGATGATGATGATGTTCATGAAATTTATGGTGTGGATGATGATGATGAATGATGATGATGTTCATGATGTTGATGTCGATGGTGATGGTGAGGATGATGATGATGATATTCATGATGTTGATGGTGATGATGATGATGTTGACGATGTTGATGGTGATGATGATGGTGATGATGATGATGAGGATGAGGATGACGATGAGGAAGGTGATGATGATGTTCATGATGTTGATGGTGATGATGATGATGATGAGGATGACGATGATGATGATGGTGATGATGATGATGATGATGATGAGGAGGATGGTGATGATGATGTTCATGATGATGATGGTGATGATGATGATGAGGATGTTCCCAATGATGAAGGTGATGATGAGGATGATGATGAAATTGATGGTGCGGATGATGATGATGATGAGGATGATGATGATGATGATGATGAGGATGATGATGATGGTGTTCACAATGTTGATGGTGATGATGAATGATGATGAATGTTGATGATGATGATAAAGGTGATGATGATGATGATGATGATGATGGCAATGATGGCGATGATGATGATGATGATGATGGCAATGATGGCAATGGTGGAAATGGTGATGATGATGATGATGACGATGGTGACGATGATGACGATGATGAAGATGATTGTGATGATGATGATGTTCATGATGTTGATGGTGATGATTATGATAAGGATGATGAAGGTGATGATGATGACAATGACGACAATGGTGATAATGTTGTTGTTGTTGATGATGATGATGGAAATGATGGCAATGGTGATGATGATGATGATGACAATGGTGATGATGACGGTGATGATGGTGAAGATGATGATGATGAAGATGGACATGATGAAGATGATAATGATGATCATGGCGATGTTGATGATGATAATGATGGTGATGGTGATGTTGATGATGAGGAAGGTGATGATGATGACGAGGAGGATGATGATGATGATGACAATGATGGTGATGAGGACGATGTTCATGATGATGATGACGACGATGGTGATGATGATGTTCATGATGTTGATGGTGATGATGATGATCATGTTGATGATGATGATGATCGTGATGATGACGCTGATGATGACGTTGAGGATGAGGATGATGATAATGCTGACGAGGATAATGATGATGGCGATGGTGATGATGATGATGAGGAAGGTGATGATGATGATGATGAATTATTTCACTACAAGAGGGATTTATTATTTGTGCATCATATAAAGCACCTGTGGGAGCATCAAATGTCGCCATTGAAGGAGCTAAGGTTGCCAATATTGGCATGATACTGGAGACATGATGCATTGGAAAATGTAGCAGGTCATTAGTGCTATGGAAGAGGTTGCAGTAGGTCACTAGTGGAAATCCCTAGGCATTGTTATGTACCAGATCCTTCTCTCCATCACCAATCAGTGTACAATTAGTAACTAGTTTAATACCAATACTTCTAGTAGTAATAGTATACACACATTCTATATCATTTGTGTGATACCAATTGATGTATTTTAGATTAATGAACCTACAAACCTTATGTTATATGTGGAATGTACACCAACTTGAAGAATAGAAGCATTCTGATCCCAAGCATTATGTCAAAATTATGTTGGCACTATTTTTTGGTTTCACATATCGCGCACACGCTTTGTATGTATATAACGTGCTCGCGTTTTGTGCTCATATAACACGCATGCGGTTTTGTAGTGTTAAATCGCGCGCGCGTATTGTTAAATTCAAATTTTTATTCCCTCCAAATGATAAGGCCGAGCCTCCACCCATGCTTTCGTGGAATTCCTATTCCTATGTGTCTGCTTTGTACTTTGCTTCGGATTAACATGCCTATGACTTGGAGTATGATAAACCATGGCAAATTCAGCATTATATCCATATTTTCAATATGCTCGTGTTTAACGGTTCATCTGATTGTGCTGCACACCTCCATTTTTTATGAGATTTTAGAAACATATATGGTTTTTTTTGCAGATTCTAAATATGTTAATTTTAACAAGAATACATAATTTTTTCTATTTTTTTCTTATTTATCTTCTGTCATCACTCCTCATCTCAAAAAACACACTGTTAGTGTTTCTCCTGTAAATTTTTCAATTCTTGATCACTTCAAACAAAAATTGTATGGCGCACAAGTAGACACTAACCTCTACATTCTATCAAAACCCCATTTCATGATTTTTTCATTAAGACCTTCAAAGGCTGCACCCACAAAACACGTACCATTTTCGAGGTTTTCTCACTTAGACAATTATAAAAATATTATAAAATTACTAATTTAATTTTCAAAAAATAACGCCGCACTAGTGCTATGGGTTCTCTACATGGATGTCAATTTTTGTAGCTTGATTCAATCATTTAGGCCCTCAAAGGCTGCACCCACAAAAACATATACCTTATAATTTCCTTGAAAAATAAAAAGTGCCTGTTAGGAAAAATGAAATTTGACATAGCTATGCAAATCTTCGATACATAAAAGTTATATATTCGGAAAGGTGATTCAATTTCCTACATTTCATGTTTTTTACTCAATGCAAGATATTTTGCATAAGTATCTCAGAAAATCCAAGTAAGTTGAGGGATGCCTGATTTTTCAGGTTTCTATTGCATCTAACGTGCACAAAAAGGTCCCTCATCTTCTTGCACACACCCTACTGGGAGATTTGTAGGCTATGCTATGGTTGGAGATAAGGAATTTAAGAATCCCTATATTTGGTGGGAAACTCATAGGGAAACATGCACTCTTCTACATATGCTAGCCTTGATGTTCATCTCTAAAGTTACATCATCCTCTAGTTGTAAAAGGAATTGGAGCAAATATGACAACTTGCACAGTTTGAAGAAGAGTAAGCTTGAGTAGTCCAGAGAATAGATGATGGTGTATGTGCACACCAACCTTCTTCTTATTTGCAAGAAGAGGGAGGAGTGGGTGAAGGGAAATCCAAATATGTGGGATGTCTTTTCTGATGATATGGGTTTGGACAACAGTAATGAGTTGGCATTAGCCAACCTAGATCTTAATGATCCAATGCCAGAGCTGGTGACATTTGATTATAGTTATCCTTTGGAGGGGTCATCCTCCACACCAACAGATATTGATCCTTAGATGGTTGAGGAGGAGGAGGAGGAGGAGGAAGAGGAGGAGGAAGAGAGGAGTGATCAGTTTGTTGATTTAGGCATGGAGGACGACAAGGACGATTGATAGATGAGACTCTTCATTCTTTGATCTTGAGCTACGCGTTTTTGTATTTACTATTACTACTCATCTATTTGGAAAATTGGCTAGTGGCATTCTGACATCTATGCAATACTGTACAATGTATACGTTATACATTTTGATTTTCATGACTTAATGAGAAATATGGTTCTGACTCTTGAGTATTGACATCTTGATCTATGCCTGTCATGAGTATACTGTATCATCAATTATCTATGTGTCTCATAATCTCATTGTGATTACTGATTTGATTTGTAAATGTGTAATACTAATTACTAATGTTAAATGTGCATTGATTCTGATTTATATTGAACATTTATAAAAAATTGGATCTATATATCTATATTATATATATAGCGTGTCCTATGTGTCCTGATTCAGGAGGTCATCATGTCTATGTCGAACACTTGAATCCTCATTTCCTTCATCTCCAGTGTCCCCGTAGAATTAGTTCAAAACACTAAGTTAACATAGGTTTTTTTTAAGTTGGTAAGTTTACGTGGGTGTTTTCTTGCACTACAAATTCTTTTTTAGTTTTTGTCCTTTTGAGTAATTTTAGTTGTTCTTATGTGTTCTTCTTTCTCTTCTAGAGCTTCTATTTTTTTTATCTTTTCTCTTCTTAAAATTCATTTTCCTTTTCTTCTTAGGATCTTTATGTTCTCTTCTTTCTTCCTCGTTTTTTTATATTATTATATGAGAGAAATCTTATGTATGTGTTCTATGTTATAGCTCTATATTATTGTACTTATGTTCTTAAATTTAAACACGCTTTAGATATTTGTTTATGATATTTCCTTAGATGTTTCGACTAAGGCCACTAGCATTTTGCACATTATTTTCTAGTATGAGCATTTCAATGGCCTTTCTGCATTGATCATGAAGCTTAGCTACTATTTCATGGCATTGTGATAGGCACTAGTTTCTAACAGGGATACTTTTAGGGGCAAAATTTAGCCCATGGGCTATTTTTAGGGCGTTTTCTCGAAAAAAAGATTCGCCATTTTGCAATTTTTGAAGCCTTGTTTCACCCAATTTTGATGGGGTAAACTTCTTTTCACCCTAAAATCACCAAATTATTATATAAACGATATAAAATCCTTGGAAATTATAATATTTTTTGAAAAATATCGCCAAACATTTTATCGTTGGTGTTTTAAGAATTGGTAAGATTCTCCAACATTTATACACTTTTAAATAAGCATGGTTCCTTAAAATCATGCCTGGTTTCTAATCCAAGGGTAACTATTTGTTTGGACACTTCATTATGCATATAAACATGGTTTCTCGTGACTTCGTCGACATTGTAACTACCTTTTATGTAAGAAATATAGTTATGTTTCATATATTTTTAAATTGTTTTTATGTCTTCATCACTTGCATTTCATGCTCAACTTCTCGGGCTTAGGCTTGCAAAGCAATCATAGAAACTCAAGTTAATTTATATTTTTCCATCTTCCTAATATTAGTGTACTATGCTTGTTTGAATAACTATCCTCCCAAAAATGATGAGCATGATGCATGACGAAATAGACTTTCATCACTTGCATTTCATGCTCAACTTCTCCGGCTTGGGCTGGCTTGGGCTTGCAAACTAATCATAAAAGCTCACGTTGATTTAGATTTTTCCATCTTCCTAATATTAGTGTACTATGCTTGTTTGAATAACTATCCTCCCAAAAGTGATGAGCATGATGCATGACGAAATAGACTTTCAGTTCTTAGGATATAGGTCTATGCAACCGTATATTCTGGAATGAATGTTTTCAATGGAGGCTCCTCAACAACTTTGCATATAACTAGACAATGGTCTTCCAAAATTGATTCTCGGAATGCTTAAAATGGGGCAGTTAGACGTTCTTATTGGAAGCGAAGATCATTAGCAATTGTTCAATTTCTAATTCTTCATTCAATCAACAAATTATTGACTCTATAGATGGTCTAGAGCAACCTTCTCCATCTTCACACTATAAATAATCTTTAACTTGTAGATTGGAATAAGAATGATATTCATGGTTTTCATATTTGTATTTTGAGCTATATTATAAATCAACAATATACATTTTTTCCTTACTTGTTTAAAGGGCATTAGGTCAATGGTAGAGGGTATGCTTTACAGAGCAATAGATTGGTGGTTCAATTTCACTATGTCCTTCCGAAAATCGATACAATATTGTAGTTTTTTTTAAAAAAAATAGTATATATAAAGACCAAAAAAGGTATTTTGATAATATTTGTCTAAATTTTCTCAACTAAACAATTTATATAGGTCAAAATATTAAGACAACACTTTTATAAATTACATAAAACTTAAGACAATACTTTTATAAGTTACATAAAACTTAAGACAAAGAAAATTATGTATTATCTGAAATATAATCTTTAACACAATGAGCTAACCACGATGAAACCAATCATAATCTTTAACCCAATGAGCTAGCCACGATGAAACCAGAGGTGGGACTTCTATTGTATACCGACGGAGGTGAGGATTCTATTCCGGATCGTCGTTAGCTTCTTTGTGAATAGAACTTGGCATCTTGGAATGTAGCGCCCGCTTCGTTCTCTGGGTGAAAACCGCTGGAATCCTGCTAAACAGGCGTCGTTACACCATCTGCCACCTTTTTATCCACACTGGCGACAAGCCCATTCTGGAGCAGGATTAGAGATGGGTCTTCGGGCCATCTGAGCTTATCTCGGGCCTTTGTTGGATGATATCGAATTAGAATCATGAAGAAGCATAACCATCATGAAATTGGTACATAGTCCATAGAAGCAACCATCCTTTCATCTAAAAGTAGAAGCACATTAAAATTATAAAAGCAACTAATATTTTTTTGATAGTTTGGTTTTATCTGAGATCAGAAATACAAATTTATTTAATGTTATCAGCCATTAGATTTATTTAATTCTCAATCCAAAAATAGATATCCCTACCTTGGGCCCGAATTCCCTTCTTCAGCTTTTTCTCCACCGATCCGCCCTGTACCTACCCCTCGTCTGCTATATCTCGATCGCGGAGATAAGGAACTTCGGCAGGTCGCTCGGTATGAACCACCTTGGAGATGCCCGGATCTTGCCACCTGACCGCCTCTGCTCAATATTTGCGCATATATGGGAGTTTCGTGGTCACCTCGGAGTCCATCAAATCCTCCTCCATTAAGCGCGAAGAACTGTCGACCTACCAGGAGATAAATCTTCGAACTGGGAACAAAGATTACGGGAGAATCCGACAGAGCGTGAAACTGCCAAAACCCTACCCCGAACCCAACACAAACTATCACCCCCCTTCAAAATGAATTTATTTATGATACAGATAAATTTAATTTTAATTTTAAACAAAGAATCTGCACAAACCACATACGAATAATAATTAATACAGAAATAAGGTATAATTAATATAGAAATAGATAAAATCGAGAAAAGCTTTGGGCTGGGCACACCCATTTGCAGCTTTTAAACATACACAGCATGACACATCCAAATGAATAGTCGATAAAACTCAGCATGACACTACCAAATGATTTGTACAATTTCATTATTGTGGCGATAAAACGCAGATGTCGTTCCATGTCGAGCTATCAATCAAAGAATAATATGACTACAAAAAAAACAGGAAATCCCCTTACATTTCAGTCTTCGTCATCGCTGCCATTGAAAATTCCGGTGGGATTTTCTTGGGCTGCAAAATCGTATCTGTATTTCGTCTTCGTCGTCGCTGCTGAATCGCTCGTAATTCTCACATGAATCTAAAATCCAGAAAAGCTGAAATATCCGTTTCGTGTGAGAACTACGAGCGATTCGGCAACGATGACGGAGACTTTCGCCGAAGTAATATTTGCACCAAAGCTTGGCTGAACTCACATTCGATTGCTGCAATACTTCCTGTCTTCCAGCGCATCACGTTTATATAGAGATGGTGTGGCTTCAATGATATTCTTAGATCTTTCCTTGCAATTGTCCGGCCATTCCTTCATTCGACGGAGGAGGAGCAAAGTCAACGCTAACTTTGCTCCTTCTCCGTCCAACGAGGGAGGATTGCTCCACAGCTAGCTTACTCCATTCTCCATTCCTTGACGTCTGTTTTTATGACTACCCTACATCTATCATTGACTTCTGTTTATACGATTAGTTTAGATTTATTTCTCCGTTCGTCGAAGATGCTGGATTTAATTGTAACGATGACGTGGGTGCATCTTTCTTGCAGAGAGCGCTAGCTCCACCTCAGTCGCATCTTCGTCCACATAAAACCGCAAACAAAAAACAGATATTAAACAATCGGTCAACTTAAAAGACAGCTGTATTATAAACTAAGAGTCCTAATTGCTTTGAAATAGTTAAAGTCAATCTTAAAAAATGACAAACATGGATTTTTTTTCATGTTTATAAAGGATATTAAAATAAGAACCTAGAAATTGATCAAGTCAATCATTTAAAAAAAGATGAACAAAATTTCCTAATCTTTAAAGTATTATTAAAATAAAATACATATCATTTGTAATAATAATATAAAAACATCATGTGAGTGATTATATATAAATATATATATATTAATCGGGTTTTAAAAATCTTTTTCTTGATGGTTTTAAAAATTTTTAAAATGAAAATCATTTTAATATAATATTAAAATAATAAAATATAACCTAAAAAGCTATATATATTCAAAAAATTATACTCTTTTTAATCAGTAGTAAAATATAGCATTTGCTTGGACCACGATTAATACGAAATCCTAAATGATGGTGTTTCTCTTGACCCATTGATTTTCCTTTTCCTACAAATGCACTCTTAAGTCTTTTTTGAGCTATCAACCATGGTTTGATCCTAAACTAGTTCCTTTTTCCCATTATTTTAAACCCCGCCATTAAAACCATAATTTATTTACTTAAATGGTGATGCCCCTGGTGAATTCTAGCGAAATGGAGGCCAAAGGATGTTCTAGAAGGTGATAATGAAAATCCTGGTATAGGGGCTATTTTTATGTATATTGATATTTGTTGCACTATGCTTTTGGATTCTAGAAGATATTTACAATCTTTATTTATATGTTTTGCATATGTATCAAATTGAATGTTAACTTTATGATTTATTTTTGCAATATATATATAATGTGTGTTTTTGAATTTTCATTAGTTTTGATATACATGTATGTACATTATTACATATTTCTTAAATTTAAATTCCACAGTTTATATACTTTTAATTAATCAAATTTTCGATAGAAATTTCTAACACAATCCAACCATCAATCTAACCTTTGGCTTCTTTTAATTTGGGGTTAATTGTAATAACATTCATTCCAACCCTTTATAAGTCTCACCCTCTCTTTCATTTAGAAATATCTTCCAAGTTCCTCATTAAAATAGATTGAAGGTATCCATATAAATGATCATTATCTCCATGGAAAATTTGTCACGGTTTCTTTATTTACAAAATTGCATATCAAATATTTTATTGATATTGTTTAATCTTACCAAATTAATGCTACCAAACTTGTTAAAATAAAATGAATAGATTTTATTTTTCTTTATACAAAACTTTTAAAAAAATGAAGAGTTTGAGAATAGAATGGAAATAACCACACAACTTGCACCTTTAAAGTCAAAATGTTTGTAAATATTTGGTGATGATACTTATGTTGTTTCAAATCATTAACCATCTAAACTTTCTTTTCCTTAAAAATATTAACAAGAATTCTATTACTAGCAAGTTTACAATGGAGATCCAAAATGACATTTTTAAATAAGTCCTTATAACAAAAAAAAATATGTCGTTTTATTCTTCCTGAAATCTAAAATAAAAAATTACCACTAGCATGTACCTTCATGCCCATTTCCATCATAACCTTTCACAAAAAGCTATCATTAAAAAAAACATAATAATAGATCTCTTTGCATTTAAAATCAAATAACCTTCATGAGAAAAAATCCAACCTAATAAAAGGCTTATGAAATAATGTTATTGCAATTCTTAGATAAAAAAAAATAGTGCCAACAACCCAAATTCTCACTCCCATTCTAGAATGATCCCCACCTCAGTTTTCCTTCCATATATTGAAGGCGTAAAAAATAAATCCCTAAAATACTCATTAAAAATATCAAAACTAGTTTCAAAATCCATGCAACTCAAAGAATGATGTTCAATACAATGAAAAAAAAGGTCTACCATTTCATTCTTTCTAGTGGACCTATGAGGTCATGTTTTTCCCTAGATTTTCGTATGTTGGAAAAACTATTTTATTCATAAGATTCGATCTCAAATACTATATTGCAAACACCAACCACAATCATACCATGGAAAATGTTATGGGCTAGTGCAAGCTAAGGAGGGTCTCTTTTGACGCATTAGATGCAATAGAAAACTAAAAAACATGCATCATTCAACTTACATGGATATTTTAATATATTGACACAATGAACCTTGCTTTGAGTAAAAAATCATGAAATGTAGGAAATTGAATCAAATTTCCAAATATATAAATTTTATCTATTGAATATGTTAATAATTATATTAAGTCACATCTTTTCCAATGTGTACTTTTTTATTTGGGGGGAAATTATAAGGTATATGTCTTTGTGGGTGCAACCTTTGGGTGCCTAAATGATTAAGAAAACTTATAAAAGATGGCAGGAATATACCAAACTCCGCTCTTCAATACCATTGAACCCTGAACCATTTTGCAACCACCATATCCACACATAGTCTTTACACCTTCAACATCCATCTTTCCAACAAATATCAATTTTCTTGCTATATTTGGAATGTGTAGCACTCCAAGTAGAGTTCTAATCCTTCCATCCTTGAGTTTCAACTTGAATGGACCATGTCTAATCATACTGGCTGGTGAATCAACTCCCAAGTACACATCTCCTCCATTGTACTTTTCGTATTCACAAAACCACTCCCTATGAGGGATCATATATCATGATGCACCTGACTCAACCAGCCATATATCACGTTTTGAATGATTAAATATGGAAGCTATGTACACATCCCCTCCTCAAATCCCTTTGCTTTCTCAAAATTATTAGATATGCAATCATTTTTATAGTGCCCAACTTTAATGCATTTCCATCACTTCCTTACACCTTTTCCGAGGGATTTAGATCTACCATTATATTTAGATCCCCCCCATATGCTTTATTTTTTTCTCTCCTTGGGAAGCCTCTCAGAGACAAGGCATCCATGCTATGATTATGCATGGTTTTACTCCTCATCTCTTTTAATAGTAGGGATGATACTATTTCATCAAATTTTAAGTTCACTTGACTAGCACTATCTATTGCAACAATTAGGTTATCCCACAAATATAGAAAATAACATAATAATGTAATACAGTTATCTTCTTCATCAATTTTAATGCCAATAAAGGTTATCTGACATACCATAGTATTGTAAACATTCAAATGTTATGTTACTGTGTCATTTTCATCCATTATGGGATGAAATAGTTTCTTTTGCAGAAACAACTTGTTCACAAGGGAATTTGATTGATACAAACTCCCTAGTTTCCCCCAAATCTTTACCTAATTATCTTCACCACACACGTTCAACAACATTGAGTCTGATAAAAACATTCTAATTCTACTCCTTGACCTTCTTTCTAATTTACCCCAATATTCTTGTGGTGTTCCAATGGGTTCTGTACTTAGATCCACAATAATCCAATGTTCTCGATATATAAGAAGATCCTCCATTTTGAGCTTCCATAGCTCATAATTTTGGTTGTTAAATTTCTTGATCTCAATTCTTGAACTAATCGCCATTATTTTTCAATGCACAAATTAACGTTGCAAATTTCCCAATAAACCCATGTTTATCACATATCCAAAATCTATCAGGCACGTCGAACCCTCAACAAAAAAGGAATCACATTGATCCAATACTCAAGCTCTTATACCACATATAATTGTTTAAAAATGTCTAGAGAAGCAAAGAATATACATTCTTTTAAGCAAAATAGAGAATACACCACAACATTCACAGATAAAACACATAGATTTACCCTGGAAACCCTTAACCACGAAAACCAACACTCCTTGGAGCAACACCTCTTATTTTTCTCATTATCCTTATGAATAACTCACAATACAATATAGGTATTCCAAAACATCCTATACCCTAATCCGTCAACCCTTATTAGAAAATAGACTCCAATCCCTTAACAAGGATTAAATTATATATTTTTAGAAAATTCCAAAACATAGCCAAAAACAACCCAAAAATTTGGGCTCATTAAGCTCGCATCAAAAATGTCCTAATGGATGTTTCTGAATGGAAATGGTCTATCCTCCCTTTCTAATATTTCTGTATCAGAAATGGCCTAATGACCATTTTCGAAAGGGATCAACCTATTGACCTGTTTTTGTGAATGTGTCAGAAAGATCATCAGGAGCACCGTTGATAGGCGCACCTCCCCCCATACATGCAAAGAATGTAACACATACCCAAGAAAGGTCCCCTCAATTTTCACAATGGTTGAGGAACAAGCACCCAATGGTAGTAATCAATAAGTAAAGCATAGGTTCTCATAAGGGGAAATTAAATGATCCCAACATCAAGTCAACATCAAACAATTACCAATTTGGTCTCTTATGGTTATACAAGTGATGCATTCAGAGAGACATTGCATGTATAACATATTGTCAAATAAGACAATGTTATTGATACCATCCATAAAGATTTCCAATTTCCACTATCTAGCTTCCATCAATAGAAAGAAGGACATGAAGCTCCTACTGACTTTCCTAGAGAAACCTGGTGATGTGATGCATGGTAAAGCTCCAAACTCCCTACCTCCATTCGAAACTACATGCCGAAGAACTACAAAACATATACAGGCTGATGACAATCTTATTAGTTAACTTAATGGTACACTATCTAAACACAACATTTCATATCAAACTTGACACGTACTAGTTAAATATTTTTATTCTAGATGTGATGGAGATAAATGTAGATTTATTTAATCATTATTAAAATCTAGGTGTATGAGTTTTGTTAGGATAAAGTTGTGGATAAAGATGATAACTAGTTCTGAACAAAGTTCTCATATTGTTAAATCCTTAATACATTCCTTTAACATGATTGGTAATTTTTTGGTAATAAAACACCCTCAAAGGATCTCAATGGGGCTCGTCGTGTGCGTTCACAAAAATATGTAAAAAATAGCACTAGTATGATTTGTTTTGTTAATCCTACATCCAAACTTGTTAATTTGAATGTCAAAATACTCCATAGGTATTCTATTATAAGAGAACATCTTGAAACCGACTAGACAAATTTTTAGGACTTTATTGGTAGGTTTCCATGTTTTGACATAAAGCTAATTGATGTTGTAAAGGGATTAGTGCATATTTTATGGAATCATAAGACCAAGCCTTCTTCAAACCAAAAGGATGTGCTAAAATTTAGAATGGATTCAAATTATCATGAACCAAACATTGAACCCCTTTTGACATAAAAAAAATGGAACTATATGTTAATTGTACAACATCACGAGACATTCTCCAAACTTGTGAGTAATATCAAGTCATACTTGTGAGCCATATCAAGTCCTATGTATCCTCATATGATGAGGTGATGATGTCATAAAGCTTGTGAGTAATATCAAGTTAAGTCATATGAGTAACATCGAGACTATACTTGTGAATAGTATCGATTATGTGAACTTGTGTGTAATAACAATTTTGTCTTATGAGTAATATCAAGACGATAGACTTGTGAATAATATCAAGTCCTACAAATAGCCTCATTGTTTTGAGGTGGAATATTTTACTTTGTAAAGTGGTTATACTATGTGATGTATTACTAGTCATTGTCATTAAATTCTATAAGTCTTCTTTAGGGATTAGCTACCCATAGAGAGATTTACTATAGCATGTGATTATATGGCCTGGGATAATATGATATTATCATCACTATGGAATAATTCTTCTAACTATGATATGATCAAATGGATAAATAATTAATAACAAAGATGGTCCATGGAGTAATTAATTAATGATAATGAGATAAAGCATAGAGAAAGAGATATTATTCGAACTTCCTATGTATGCCTCAAGTGAACTTGAATTATGAAGGCCTAAGTTAACCATAAGTTGTAAATAAAGAATGTGTGAGTTAAATAAGGAACATCTCCTTAATTAATTCAAAGTTTTTGTGCATCGGTGAAATTTATTGTGAAGTACCAAAGCCTTTCAATTAGTCTCCTAATAATCAGTTGAAGATTAAGTTCAGTTCAGTCAGTTCACATTCAGTTCATTCAGTTCACATTCAGTTCAAGTTAGTTAGCATCTAGTTAAAGCTAAATAAATATGGAGGGCACATATCTTGTGCATGTAAGAGTAACCGAATCATTAATTTTACACTCGAGATTAGGAGGGTGCCAATGATTGCATAAAGAGTAGTTCTAGTACATGCTACTCCTCATGAATGTACCATGTATGATCTTGGTGTGTTTATTGAACCTCTAATTCTCCCCCTTCTACATGCTAGGTGTTTTTGTCTTGTTATTAATATGCGAGGGTTATGGAAAGTTCAATACACAATTGCATATAGTTGTTTTGTAGGGTTTATTTGGATATCTCTTCTCTATTGCTATGGTGATATCTCTTATCGAACAATCTGTTGATGTGTTGTAAATCATTCTCTGCAAATTTATCTATCATACTCAAAGATTTTTTTGGTTTTTCATCCTACATGTTTGGAGGGATTTCCTAGGGTATATATTATCTATTATGGTTTATTATTTTATGTGACTGATTTATTATTTAGATTCATATATTGCTGATGTAAAGATTCATATGAGGCTAATTTAAATATTCATATGTGGCCGCTATAATGTTTCTTATCTAGCTGATTTAAAGTTTCATAAAGTGATGAAATTGTTTGACAAAAGATTTAAAGTTCAAGCAGCATCAATTTTTCTCAAGAAGCCTCTAATTCACCCCTTTCTGTGTGCTAGGTGTTTTAGGATTGTTATTATTATACAAGTTATATGGAGGGTTCAATACATAACTGCATAAAAAAGTTTTCAGGGTTGTGTTGGATATCTCTTCTCTACTGCTGTGGTGATATCTCTTATTGCGAAATATGTCGATGTGTTGTAAACCATCCTCTACAAGTGTATCTATCATACTCAAATAATTGTTGGGTTTTCCATCCTCCATTTTTGGACAGTTTTCCCAGGGCATATCTTGTCTCTTATGGTTGATTGTTTTAAGTGGTTGATTTAATCTTGGCATTCATATATTTATAATATAAGGATTCATATGTGGCTGATTTAAAGATTCATAAATGGATGATATGAAGTTTCTTATGTTGCTGATTTAAAGTTTCATAGAGTGTTGAAATTGTTTGATAAAAGTTTTAAATTTCGAGCAACCTCGATTTGTCTTAAACTTTCACACGGTATCAAAGCATAGGGTTTGAAATAACTTAGTTTTGTGCAGCAAGCTAAGACTCTGTATATCTTGAAGACTTGAGAAAAATATTGCAGCCATGACATTGATCTCTATTTGACTAGAAGACCACCTTCAAAGTACTTCCAACTTCAACACATGCAAGGAAAGATTGTTGAATGTTCTTGAGGATATTGATCTTGATTCTTTCGCGACTTCTGTGGTAGAGGAGACTACCACTAGTGCAACAAGAGTAAATTACAAGAAGAATCAAGAAAAGGAAAAGAGGATAATATATGAATCCGTGAAGGACAATCTCATGTTGGTGATCACACCATTGAAGACGACAAAAGAGTGTTTTGACACATTCCTGGATATTTATGAGAAGAAGGCCCCTACTCAAAAGAGCCTATTTGAAACAATTTTCACAACCTAAAGATGGAGAAATATGATACTGTAGCATCCTTCTTTTCAAATAATTCGCAAGTGAGATATCAACTAGAAAGAATCGGTGTGGTAACGGGTGAGAATGGCCTTCTCCAAACTACCATCGATGGGCCCCCTTCCTCATGGGATACTTTCTTAGCAGTATTAAATGGAACATTAGAGAAACCCAACTTCAAGATATTATGGCATGATTGCACTAATGATAAGGGGTGCATCCTAAGAAAAAAATCATGCACTAAAGAAGATAGTCTTTCCCTCATGACAAGAATGAAGAAATGGAGGAATCCATTTGCTCATAAGAAATTATTTCAAGCAAAGAAGAAAGAGTTCACCAATAAATTTGATCAATCAAAAGATAAATTATTTTACTATGGAAAGAAAGGCCACTTTATAATAGAGTGTAACAAAAAGAAAAAGAGTGAAGAAATATTTCATGTTTCTACCACAATAGAAGAAAAGAATGTACGTGAAAAGAAATAAACAAGAAGGGAGTATTATCTTGTCTACACTTTATATGGATTTATCATCATGGGTGAAGACACATTGCTGATTGACATTGGTGTATCCAAACACATGTTAATATTCATGGGCTCAATGTCCAACATAAAAGAAAAGAAGTTTTCATGTGTGGTTGAGTTAGGGGACAACTATACATATTTGATGAAAGGTGTTGGGTATACATCCTTCCATGTGATTTAGATAGATGTGTTTCATGTAGAGGACACTCTTTATGTTCCAGGTCTAAAAATAATCTTGTTTTAGTTTTGGTTCTTGAAGATAAAGGATTCCAATTTATATTCATGGAGAATCAAACATACTTATGGTTGAACAACCAAAACATTGATTATGCTGCTATTATTAGAATTCGAGAAGCAATACCTTACAAGGTCAGAGGAAAGTATATTTAAGACATGGTACATCACACTATCAGTCCATGTGAGCTTTGTCATAGGAGGATTCATCACCTCCACTTTAGAGTACAACTCAGTTTACAATGAATGGTAAAAGGTATGCTTATTTTTAATATTGAGCATGATAGTGTATGTTGGGGATGTACTTTACGGAAGAATATTATAAAGAAATTTCCTAGCATCCATACAAGATCTAGAGAGATATCATATTTAGCACACTATGTTGTATATGTTCCAATTCCATCTCCTTCCCTTAGTCGATATCTCTACTATGTATTATTTGTTGAACATTTCTCTTATAAAGCTTGAATATAAAGAATTAGTAGAGAATGAGACAAGTAGGAACATCCATTATTTAAGATACGATAATGGAGAATATTTTGATTCAAATGCTTTGAATGAATTTGGTAGTGATGGAGGGATTTGTAGACAATCAACAATTCCTTACAACCTTGAGTAGAATGGGGTTGTAGAGAGAAAGAATAGAATTGTTTGCGAGGATTCCAATTTCATGCTACATGATAAGGATATGTCTTCTTCCTTATGGGAAGAAGCCACTAGTACAATGGTTTAAATTTTGAACAAAAGTTCACATTCCATCCTTGAAGAGAAAATACTTGAAGAGGTGTTCACTAGTGAAAATCTAGACATTTCACAATTGAGGATTTTTGGTTTTCCGGTATATATTCAGATACCAAAAGAAAAGAGAATCAATATGGACAATTCAGAAAAGAAGGGAAATTTTGTGGGCTACAGTATCACCTCAAAATCATTCAAACTATATATACTTGGTGAGAGTCATATTGAGGTTGATTGAGTTGTGGCTTTCCATCAGGAAGTTGCTTTCAACAGATAGAAATAAATTGCATATGATACATAGCCTGATGAGTATGAAACTCCTATATCAAAAGAACTTGATCATGATGCTTCCCCTTCTAATGTTCAGAGGGAGAAACCTAGAGAGAACTTAGAGTTACCTATCATTGATGAAATAGTTTAGTTGGTTGAGGAATCTCCTACAAAGAGGAGGGATACATGGTATCGAGATGCATTGAAAGATGTCGAGAAGCATGGAGAACCAGTGGGATATACCAAAGAGGGAAATAAAATTTATAGGTATGTTGTTGGGCTAGATATGTTGCATTGATGAGCGACATATGTGACTCATAGACTCCATCATATGAAGAAGATGTAGATCAGCAAGTGTGAGAAGATCCTATGACATAGGAGTATCAGTCGATGCTAAAGAAAGATGTTTTGGAAATTGTTCCCACACCTGATACGAAGTCAGTTGTTACTTCTAGATGGATTTATAAGATAAAACATGTTGTAGATGGAAGTGTTGACAAATACAAAGACATATTTGTTTTTTGAGTTTTCTCTTAGAAAGAGGTCATTGATTATGAGGATACTTTTTTCCCATGGATAAATATACCATAATTAGATCTATTATTTCACTTGCATCATTATTAAGATGGAAGCTTCACCAAATGGATGTGAAGACTTCCTTCCTCAATGGTGAGGTTCTGGAAGAGATTTACATTGAGAAGCTTGAGGAATTTATGATTCATGGGAATGATTCCCATGTGTGCAAGTTGAAGAAATATCTGTATGGGTTAAAGAAATATCCCCAAGCTTGGTATGCCAGAATAGATAGATACATTCAGAAAATTTGTTTCTTGAAGAGTGAATCATATTCAAACATGTACTTCAAAATAGTGGACAACCAACCCTTTATACTAGTTTTGTATACGGATGATATATTACTCACTAAGGAGGAAAGATTGATTGTTGAGTGTAAGAGGGAGATTAACTCAAAATTTGAGATGAAATACTTAGGAATGATGCACTACTTTCTAGTCCTGTAGATTTGGTAGAGGAATGATGAGATATTTCTACATCAAGGGAGGTACACTATGGACATATTGCACAGATTCGCCATGGTAAATTGTAAATACATGAGTAATCCAATGGTTTCCAACTTGAAGAGACTTCATGATACTAAGACTTTATAGGATCTAGTAGATGCTACTCTATATAAACATTTCATCAGCTCTATAATGTACCTGGTACACTCGAGTCCATATACTTTCTATGTAATTAGCATTTTGAGGCAGTTCATGGAAGATCCAAGACACATACACTAGTTTGCAACAAAGCATGTTTTGAGGTACCTCTATGGTATGACTACTTATGGACTCAAGTTTTCCTCTAGTGGAGGGGTATTATTACTTGGTTATACTAACTTTAATTAAGGTGGAAGCATTATTGATTGGAATATCGCTTTCAAGTATTTTTCAACTTAGGTTATGCTATGATTTCTTGGTTTAGTAGAAAGTAGGGCTCAGTTTCCCACAGTACCACTGAACCCTAGTACATTGCTTCTAGTACTAGTTGCAGATAAGTAGTGTGGCTGAGAAGTATATTTGGAGGATTTTTCAGCGAAAATATTCAGCCTACAGTGATTCTGTGTGACAACTAGAGTTGTATAAATATCTCTAAAAATCCGGTGTTTCATGACAAATCAAAACACATATAAATAAAGTATCACTCCATTCAATACATGGTCCATAAAGGAATTGTAAAACTTTAGTACCTATCTACTGGTGAGAAGATTTCAGATGTATTAACACACCCTCTATCTATGACAGAATTTAGATACTTCTGAGATAATATTGGTATGGCAGAGAATGTCTCCCTCACTAAGAGGGAGTATTGATTGTACAACACCAGGAGTTACTCTTTGGACTCTTGATTAGTTTCAAGTCATACTTGTGATTCATATCAAGTCCTATGTATCCTCATTTGATTGAGGTGGTGATGTTGTAAAGATTGTGAGTAATATCAAGCTAAGTCATGTGAGTAATATCAAGAATAGACTTGTGAGTAATGTCAAGTCTGTGAGCTTGTATGTAATATCAAGTTTGTATTGTGAGTAATATCAAGACAGCATACTTGTGAGTAATATCAAGTCCTACAAATATCCTCATTGTTTTAAGGTGGCATCCTTTACTTGGTAAAGTAGTTATACTATGTGATGTATTACTAATCATGCTTACTGAATTATATAAGTCTTCTTTAGGGATTAAATACCCCTAGAGTGATCTAATTTAGCATGTGATTATATGTCCCAATGTAATATGATATGATCATCAATATGGAATAATCGTTCTATTTATGATATGATAAGATGGATAAATATTTAATAACACATGTGGACCATGTAGTATTTAATTAATGATAATGAGATAAAGCATAGAGAAAGAGAGATAATTTTAATTGGCTATGTATGCCTGAAGTGAACTCAAATTAAGAAGTCCTTAGTTAAGCTTAAGTTGTAACTAAAGAATGTGTCAGTTTAAGAATGAACATCTCCTTAATTCATGCAAAGAGTTTGTGTATGTGTTATAATGATTGTGAAGTACCAAATATTTCAATTAGTATCCTGATATTCAGTTGAAGATTAATTTCAATTCATTTAGTTCACATTCAGCTCATTCAGTTTAGATTCACTTCAAGATAATCATATTTAGTTCAAGCCGGTTCTCATATAGTTAAAGCTAAATAAAGAAGGAGGGAACATATCTTGTGCATGTAAGAGTATATGAAGTGTCAGTTTTAAATTGGAGCTTAGGAGTGTGCTAATGATTACATGAAGAGGAGTTCTAGTACATTCTACTCCTAGTGAATGCACCATATATATTATCTAAGTGTATTTATTGAGCCTCCACTTAAACCCCTTCTGCATGCTAGTTGATTTTGGCTTGTTATTAATATGCGAGACATATGGAAATTCTAATACATAGTTACATACAGTTGTTTTTACATGCATTCTTAGGATATATATTCTCTACTGCCATGGTGATATGTTTTATCGGGAAATAATATAATGTGGTGTAAATCATTCTCTGCAAATCTATCTATTGTACTCAAAGAATTGCTAGGTTTTTCATCCTGCATGTTTGGAGGGTTTTCCCAAGGTATATATTCTCTCTTATGGTTGATTATTTTATGTGGATGATTTATTATTGATATTCATACATTTTTTATATACAGATTCATTTGTGGCTGATTTAAATATTCATAGATGGATGATATAAAGTTGATTATATGACCTATTTGTGGACTGCTTCAGTATAGAAAACTTCTACAAACTTCGTACCATAGAAACTAAATTTGTTCCCTATATGTAACATTTTACTAAATTTGATTTGGATCTTCCTAGTGTGAGATATAAAAATTATCCCTAGGTCACCTCTTTAATATTGAATTATGGAGGAGGTTGGAACCTTGTTTTGGAGGAATCACATCTCCTAAAGTAAAACAAACATGAGTATGAAATTCATGCAAAAGGTACATCAATATTTCATCTTCGACTTGTCCAAATTTCATCTCCTTAGACTTCTCCAAAATTGAGTTATAGAAAAAATTCCAAAACAACCAAATTTTTCTCTCTACGGTTTTCAAACATGAATTTACCCTAATCTTGAGTAGTAGTAGTTGTGGTAGTGTTTCAGTTGCATACAGACTTCTTTCAAGGTGGATTTGATACCATGTTAATATTTTAATGGTTATACAATATCTGAAATATTTATCATCATAACATCATAACCATATGAAAAAATATCACTGAAAGAAAGACAACCATGGCCACACAAAAAAACATAAATATTTATCCTAGGAAACCCTCATAGGGAAGAAAACCCATAAAATATTCCTTGATGTAGATTTCAAACAAGTACAACATAATACCCTAAGAACACGAATAGAAGCTTCCTCTCCCTAGAATACTGTTGCTTCTCTCTCTCTCTCTCTCTCTCTCTCTCTCTCTCTCTCTCTCTCTCTCTCTCTCTCTCTCTCTTACATAACTTCTTCAGTGAGAAGTCTGCTCAAATGAGAAGGGATCCTCATCTATTTATACACATCAAATGGGATGTCTAATAACCCAATAGAGCTGAATTTCATTGGGAGAAACAAAATAACATTTTAATAATATTTTTGTCGAAACTACTGACCCAACTTACAACATAAGTTTTACCTCTGAATACTTTACATGACCCATTACATCAATGGAATCTCCTATCAGAGGAATAACATCTACAAAAGGAGGAGTAATAATAAAACTATAGAATAGAATATCTTTCATAGTTACTTTTCTTTAACATTTTGTTTACCAAAACAAGGTTTGATGAGTGTTTGGGGTTCATTTGTACGTTTGTGGGAGAGGGAAGCTTGGGATTTCCTTACTCAAGATGACCCTACTTACTTGCTCCAAATTTCAGTTTATGATGGTTGTTAGATGCTATGCAAATCCTCCATATTTATCTTTGGTGATCTAGATTAAAAGAACCTAACCACATTTTGCTTATTGGAAGCTTATCTACTCTAATGCAGGTAATAAGGGATTCCTACTTGGTACAATTTTCATTCATAGTATCACCAAAATGATTTAGAGTTTAAGAATTAATTATGGGTATTTTATCAATGTTCTTAGATGATTTTTGTTACCTGGGCATGATGGCAACACATATATTACTTTAATATGAACCATGACTCATTTCTGGTAAGCCTAAGGCTCTTCTTGGATCGTTTTCCTTCAATGGGAGGTTAACCTTGGGTGTAATAGTGTAGGAATTTTTGACCTCTGATGGTATTTTTTTTGTTTGGCATAAGGCTAGGTGTTATACCTAAATCCTGTCACCATCATGTGATGAGATCCTTAACCCCTCCATTTTCCCTAAATCCCAAATTTTGGAGTGGAAACTTGCTCTGTTTGTCAATTCTACTTGGAAAAGCCTAGCACCCTGCTTACCCTTTGGCTGATGAGAAATACCCTGTTCAGCACTACCTGTATCCTATTATAGAGAAGTGGTGACACTGCCTATAGGCTTTGTTCTTAAAGTAGTTCTCACCTAAACTGCTCTATCATAAGGGAAGAAAAGCGGTACCCTGGGTGAAAAGGGAAAAGAGAAGTTTCTTGAGGATTCTAGATCATGAGCCTCATGTCCTCCCTTATCCCTATCAATATGGGTTAGTTTGAGCTTGATATCCCCCTTGATAGGATTTTGGAGCCACCTCACCCACAATTCTCTTAACTATCCCTATCCACTGAGCCTTATAAATACAAGCTCATATCCATAGTTGAGGGGGAGAACTAAATAGGTATTGTTATGCTCTTGAATTGACTACCTAGTCCAAATCATTGGAGAGCATAGAGAGCAAGTTGGAGCTTATGGGGATGAAGTGTTTGTATCATGGAGGAGCCTGTCGACACTAAGGAAATGGTTGTAAGCATATTCATACATTCTTAATGGAAAGCTGATTTTAGTCCCACATATCTGTTGTTTTGATTTCACATGTATATGCTACTAGATTCCTTAGTCACTAGTATGGATATGTAGATGATTTTCTTGTAGCTTTGATGTGGTTTTATGTTTGACATGTTTGTAGGTACACAGGTTCATGATTGAAGTAGTATTCTAGGTGTCTACAACATTCAGGGAAGGTCTTCATCCTTTGTCGTTCACTCATTTGTTTTGGATCTGAACCATTAAGACTAGAGGAACAACTTTTGTCCGTAGAAGGTACAATATTCCTGATAAAAAATATGGTGAATCCATTAGGGAGCAAAGAAAATTTTATTTGATCTAATCTTCCTCGGTCCTTGAACTCTTGTTCGAATCCAGGCTCCATCTCCAACTCTCTTCAGTCAGATCTGCCATCTGACTTAGTGAATTTTTGTATGAAACTTTCAAATCTATTCAGATATAAACTATTTTGACTTTATATGCTCTTTTTTACTATCAATTCATCAATATTTACCTTTATTTGATCAATTTCTAACTTGATTTTTCATTCTCCTTGTGTTTTGGATCCATTCAGGGAACCGGACATGTGTTGTTGGCAACAAACGGTGCCACCTCCTGAACTCTATTAGCCATAAGCGGTGCCAACACCTGAGTCTTGTTATCTAGAAGCGATGCTTGTCCAGAACCACTCTGTCAAGATGCCTCCAGTGTGGTGCCAAGTAGGCCTTATTCAAGAACTAGTTTTTTATCATTTTTTGCAAAAAGTTGAGTTTGTTTGCTTTCAGCCCTGCACTGTCAGGCTTGTGTGTTAGAATCTGAATGCTCATGGTTAAAAAATTTTGTGGTAAAAGATTGGTTTGGTTGAAGAATTCAAAAGCTATATTAGGCTTGTTGATTATTCATTTGCTTCCATGCTCGTTGGTTGTGATTTTGAAAGCTTAGGTTTCAGTTAGTTCTCTTTTCATATCTTTTACAAAGACGGAAAGAAAAACCATTTTCTTATCATCTTAATTTCATTTTTCAATAGAGGACTTCTTTTTTCTTTAAAAAAGATTTATTATTATTATTGAGATTAGGTCATTGTCATTATTGAGCATAAGGCATTGGATCTCTTATTAACCTCACAAGCTTTGAGGTTCTCTTTCTTCTTTTGTCTCTCTTGCATTAGTACTATCTCGTCAAAAGAGAAAAATAGTGTAGTTTTAAGTTAGATCTATCTATGTTTTAATAAAAATAAAAAAAATAGAGTGCATATGCAAGTAGAGTGCTTCTTTTTTTTCTTTTAGTAAAAGAGACTCTTACCCCTTCGATTACTTTCAAAAAGAAAAATGAGTTTGGAATGTGTTGCTTGTCATTGATTTTGATTTGTTCAAAGTAGTTGTTTGGGAATTTTTTGTTTTTTCAAATGAAAAGAAAATACTCTCTTTCCCTCCCGTAGGTAGGCATTCCATGAATGGTAAAGTGAAATATTTTCATCTACATACTGCATGGTTTTACTTTTTCTGTCAAATTCCATGCATTCACCTAACCATTCACTTTAAAATTAATGGTAGCTATAGGTTAAAATTTACATAGAAATTTGAGTGATAGGTTAGAGATGTGTTCAGGTGTCATTAAGCATAGGAGTTGTCATTACTCATCCGCATTACATCTCAGGACTCACACGGTTCTTCCACGTATTGTTGGTATACCAAACGGCCTTTCATGTACCCTTGAGGTATATAGAAATCTACTTCATGTACTCGATTGTATATAGGAAGGCCCCTTGTGAATGATTATGCATTAGACAACACTGCTACCGATTTGAGCTCCCACGTACCTTGCTTATATTAGGAGACCCCACTAGGATACTTTATCTATCTCACGGGGACATCACTTAGTGAACCTCTCACATAGCACATGCAATCATGGGATATTAAAGAATACCCTTAATTTCGAGAGATATTAACCCAAAATATTTTTGTTGAAACCCATTCCTAATACTTAAAACCTCCTTCCCACCCCCACCTTAAACCCCTCACCCCCCCAATACCTGCAATATTTTGGTTCAATTTTTGATAATTTTAAAACCCACAATATGAACTAATGTGGTAGGATATTGGCCAACAAGTGAAGCCCCCGTGATCTATCTGAGAAAAACCCTTTGGTCGTCTTTCTTGGAGCCATACATCAAAAACAATTTTCGGGAAGATTACTACACACGTACCCTTGAGGTACATTGTGAGTGGCACCTTCTTGATAATCCTGGTGAGAGACCTAACTATCTAAACTCCTTCTGTCATTCAAGTTTGCTTGTTTGGCCTATAGCTTGAGTAGGGAAATTTTTTGGTGTGTTTTCTAGTTTTGAGACCCTAGGTTAGATAGGAGCTGTACAAACTAGCTGAATTAAGACAGTTCAAAAGAGTACAGGGGTTGCGACCTAATTTTATTCCTGTTTTGGGAGAAAATCCTATGGAATCTATCGACCAAGGAGATGCTACCAACTCCCAAGTGGGAGAAAATGTGGTTGCAGAAAGCGAAGATCCATATCCTTTGCACGCGCCTCCTTGGGCCAAACAACCTTCTCGAGGTAGTACTTCATTCCATTCTCCAAATAGATGACATATTGGGTACACCACCACCTCATTCAACAGTTTTTCCTATGGGATATCGCTCACTTGTTGATTCTAGGAGACCCATTGAGCCTATTCTAGATTGCAATATGACTCCACATAATCTAGGTCAAAATACCAACCCAACCACCTCCCATATTATGTCTATTCCAAATCCTCCTGGGTATTCTGCACCTGGGTCACAACATTGAATTCCTGTTTCATCAAAACCTTCTAGTGCCAGGGGGAAACCCCCGGCACAACCTACGTTATCTGTCACTGGAATTGTAGCTAGTCATGGGAAGACCTCTAGTATAGGGAAATATACATTTTATGTCCCTCCTACCCACATGAATGTGGTTAACCCCCCATCCATTTCAGGTCAGCCCTTAGGAGCACAGCCTGCAACCCATCAAACCTCTTGGGGGTATGGTTACATAGCAAATCAAATACTTATAGGAAACATTAATTATCAACTTAATCCTACAGGAATGCCTTATGCTGGAATTCCATATCCTAGTAATACTTTCATGCCATGGGGGCAACCTAGCTGGTCCTACATGGTAGCTTTGCGAGGGATACCTATACATACCGTAGGGGGTGTTGGAGGACCACCTTATGGAGGTCCTCCCCTTGGGGGGCCTAATGGTCCTGGAGGGCCCGGTGGCTTCCCTCCTAATGGTCCCAGAGGGTCTGGTGGCCCTCCTCCTAATGGTTCTAGAGGCTCCATAGGTCTACCTCCTAGGGGTCCCAGAGGGTTAGGCGGTCCTCCTCCTAGTGGTCCCAATGGTCCTAGTGGTCCCGGAGGCCCTGGTGGTCCTCCTCTTAGAGGATCCAGTGGTCCTAATGGTCATGATCCTAGAAATCAAACCCCTGTGGGTGGATCTTTCAGTGGATCTTCATCACAAAATCCTATCTATCAGTCTACTTACGATCCTACTGGTACTTATATGCCATATCAATATTACCAGTATGTGCAACCTAATTGTTAGTTACCCTTCCTAGCAACTTTGGACTTACCTGATTTGTCAAAGTTGATTAATGATCCCATTCGACAAAACCCCTTGTGGCCTCCCATTCTAGTAAAGTTACCATCGGACATTCCAAAATTTGATGGGAAGGAGGGAGATGATCCAAAAAACCATGTCATATCATTCCATTTGTGGTTTTCTTCGAACTCCCTGATGGATGAATCGGTTCATTTACGACTCTTCTAGCGAACTCTGACCGGTACAGCCGCGAAATGGTACTTTGAATTTTCGCAACATTCGTTTATTGATTTTGCCTCATTGGAAATTGTGTTTCTTACACACTTTAAGCTTCCTATATGTTATGAAATGGGTACATATCTCTTAAATTATCTACGATAGAACACCTCCACCCACATATCCGGTCATATCCATGAGTGGAGAAAGCAGAGAAGGATTATTAAGGCTCCTATCCCGGATCAATTGTTAGCTAATTGGTTTACTAAATCTTTGTTGCCTCCATTCACCCGAGATGTGGCTATGGGTAGTGCTATTACTGAAGAGCAATCCATTATTCAAGCTCAATATATGTACTTAGTCTATTCCCAGTCTGGAACATTACATGACTTGATCCCTCAAGCTCCTCGCCCAAGCACTGATCCTACCAAGCCATCAGCAGAAACCCCTGTTGATGGGATTGTTGGTTCAATCTAGTCTCTGTCTATAGAAAAACCTACCAAGCAACCCCGTAATTACACCCCCACTCCTTCAACTCCCAAGGTTTTTGCCGAGGTCAATTCCATTTAGAGTATTCAAATGTCCGACAACAATAAAAAGAAACATAAAGCTAAAAACAAAAAACCCGGAAACCAACAGGAGAATCCAAAACCAACCACCAACGAGAACGATAAAGGGAAAATAAAAGAGAAATATCCATGTCTTCTATGCAGTGGTGACCATTTCATGAAAGAGTGTCCTCGTCATGATGAAATCACCCAATTCTGGAAAGCTAATCCTGCACCCGTAGTTCTTACAGATCCTTTTCCCTCTCAACAACAACTAATAGACCACATGTCTAATCAAGGAAACTCTAGTTCTTCAAAGAAAATTTGCATTATGTTCTTAGATACTATTAGTTTGCAAACTCTAAGTTAGAGTTATGACAAACCTGCAGACAAGAAAGAAGACAATTCTTCTTCAGGAAAAGCTCCCTCTACAGGTTCCCCCGAGTCCTCATCTATTGTTCCCCTAACCATCGAGAAACCTAATTGACATGGTTTTGCGTCCACCGAAGAGTACTCTTAGGAAAGTTGTTTTGAACCCTAATTCCCAAGCTGCTCAATTTTATAATGTAGTTGAAGATCTTGCTCAGGAACTATGTGCAATGTCTACCTTGAAAGTACTCCAAAGTTGTCTTACACAATGCAAAAAGTTGTTAACTCTGTTAGGAGATTTAGACCCGGGCAATACTAATTTAATCCATTTCAATGTCAAGAACTATAAGTCTATGCTACCTCAAAAACTTGCTTTCCAAATCATAATGAAAGTATTCAGAAAGAAGGTCTTTAGAACTGTCTTAGATGAAGGAGCTTCAACTTCGGTTTTGTCCCTATCTTGTTGGAAAGCTATTGGCTCTCCCAAGCTTGTAACATCACCTATGAATCTGAAAGCCTTTGATGGACGAGGGTTCTAGCCCCATCGTCTCATATTATCCCTTTCAGTTGATCTTGGGGGAAAAGTGGTTTCTATTCAAGTGGAAGTAGTAGAGGCCCCATTAGATTACAAGCTCCTTTTAGGAAGAAATTGGTTTTACACCATGACTACTATTTCTTCAACGGTATTTCGAACTATCCAATTTATGCATCTAGGGAGAATCGTCACCATTGACCAGCTCAATTTTTTTACGTCAGATGTTACTACCTCTACATCTAATAAAATCCCTATGTTAGGTTAGTCCCCTCCTCCTTACCAGTCGATTGGGGTAGGCATGCTGAAGGATTTGTCCCTTATGGGTATTTTTCCCTCAACTCCTCCTAACACATACACACCGACAATAAATATGATTTCATCATTTGATTATGACCCAAAGGGAAAAAAAAATGTTGAGTCCATCTGATTGAGTCTACATGAAGAAGTGTACAATGTATTCAAACCCTTTTCGATGACCACACTGATGAACTTCATCTGGTGGCTTTGGGCCCTTACCACCTGCCCTATTGGTTAGAACCCTCTCTTCCTATTCTGGATTATCTCTTTGATACTTTTCCTTCTGATGAGTCCATTATGGAGATCATGAGTATGAATGAGCCTATACGGGAGGATCATCAGCACATATCCTCCTTCCTCTCCAACACCAGTTTGGTAGACCATGATTTTGCATCCATTTTTTCCACTGATATTGTCAACACACCTCAAACTTCTATATTGTTGCAAGATACAGTTTCTAAAGGAAACCTATGCAACATTACTCAAACAAATCCAATTGACATATCAGCCAAGCCTGGTACCCTTGAGCATGTTCGTGTTGGGAAAAATAGCTCAGCAGAAGAATCTGAAGCATACAAAGCACTTTTCAAATAATTCCACGATATTTTTTCTTGTTCTTACAAATAAATGTCTGGGATAGACCTGTCCATTGTGGTCCATGAAATACAAACCCATCCCACTACTAAACTTGTCAGGCAAACACTAAGGCAAGTCCATCCATGGAAAGCCATAGCTATCAAAGTTGAAATAGAGAAACTCCTCAAAGCAGGGTTTATTTATCCCATACCCCTAATGGAATGGGTATCGAATGCCATCCCTGTCAATAAAAAGAAGGGCACCATTAGAGTCTGCATGGATTTTAGAGATTTGAATAGAGCTTGTCCCAAAGAAAACTTTCCCACTTCGCGTATCAACCAGATTATCGACAACTGTGACGGAAGTGTCATCTTCTCATTCATGGATGGATTTTTGGGTTATAATCAGATTGATATTTTACCCACCGATCAGCACAAGATGACATTCATTTTCCCATGGGGAACCTTTGCATATAGGAAGTTACCATTTGGCCTGAAAAACGCGGGAGCCACTTTCTAGCATGCTATGTCCTATGCGTTTCATGATATAAAACATATTGTTGAACCATACCTTGATGACCTCCCAACTCATTCACAGTGGTAGGAGGACCACCCTAGTCATCTTAGAGACATTGAGATGCTGTCATTATAATATATTGCTAAATCCTCATAAATGTGTTCTCTGCGTCGAGACGGGAGGCCCGTTAGGTTTTGTGGTTTCTAAGGATGGAATCTAGATAGATCCATTAAAAATTGCCGCTATTTTAGCTCTACCATCCCCAACCAACCTTCTAGAACTCCAAAGTTTGCAAGGGAAGGAAAAATTCCTCTGCCATTTCGTGTGCAATTATATAGAGAAAACACACGATTATATGCATCTTCTTAAGAAGGACAATCCGTTATTTTGGGATGACCAAGACCAATGCACCTTTGATAATCTCAAACACGCTCTGACTCATTCACTCATGAAGCACCCCCCAGATTACTCAAATGTTTTTATCCTATACATTGCTGCCTCCACTACTACCATCGCTATGGTTTTGGTGCAGGAAAATACAAACGGTCAGGAGCACATGATCTATTATGCTAGTAAGAATATCATGGATTCCAAAACTCGATATTCACGCATGGAGAAATTAGCATTGGCCACGGTCATTGCTGTTCAAAAATTTGGTCACTACATTTTGCTCTGCACAACCACCATATTGGCAGACTAGAACCCTATGTATTACATCCTGACTCGTCAGGTTCTCGGGGGCAAGTACTCCCTATGGATAGTAATGCAACAACAGTTTGATCTAAAATTTTCCAAAGACACATCAAAGAAATCCTTGGTCTTTGCTGAGCTCATGTGTGATCTTCCCTGTGCTTCGACGGAATCTAAGCCCATAGATTCATTCCTGGATGAATTCATGTTCTTGATAAGAACTACTGACGCATGGTATGGAGACTTGATCATCTATCTCCACACACAAAGATTTCAGCCAACTCTATCCTGTGATGATGGCCACCATATCCATCACCATGTAAAATACTACCTCATATTGAATGACACTTTGTATAGACATGGTATCGATTCTGTTCTCCGGCGATGCCTTACACATGAGGAAGCTGAACAAGTTTTGAATGATTTCCACTCTGGAGCATGTGGCGGTCATTTATCTAGGATGGATATAGCCCAAAAAATCCTTCGCACTCGCTATTTCTAGCCTTCAGTCTTTAAATATTGTCATGAGGCTGTTAAGAAATTCCCACCCTCTCAACATTTTTATCCGAAAAAGTGCACTCATCCTGCTCCGTTACACCTCGTCATTGTAGTTGGCCCTTTTTCGAAATGGGGGATTGATTATATGCATTGTAAGCCTACCTCAATCGAGGGGCATGGTTACATCATCGTAGCCATTGACTATTTTAAAAAGTGGGATGAGGCCATGCCTACATATGCAGAGGACGGTAAGACTTCTACTCTCTTCCTATTCAATCATGTGATAGCGAGATTCAGAGTCCTGCGGTCCATAGTTACTGATCGCGGATCACATTTCTGTAATCAAATGATGGAGTAACTAAATTCCAAGCTAGGTTTTTGTCATGAAAACTCTATGCCCTATTATCCACAGGCTAATGGTCAGGTCAAGGCCATTAATAAAGTTTTGAAAAAAATGCTTCATCAGATGGTTAGAGACAATAAATCCAACTTGCATCGTATCCTTTTCTCTTCTCTTTGGGCTTACAAGACTTTAGTGAAAATAGCTACTAGTTTCACACCTTTCCATATTGTCTATGGACTCGAAGCTATCTTTCCAATTCAATGTCAAATTCCATCCTTGAAACTTTCCGTCGAACTTCTCCCAGACACTTCCATAGAGTAAGAGATATTTCTATACTTGAATAACCTTGATGAAACTAGAATATATGATGCCTTAGATAATGAGGCACACAAGAAATGCATCAAGGAACAGTATGACAAGTCTGTCCAACCTTGTGCCTTTAACAAGGGTGACCTAGTTTTGACTTATGATCAGAGATATGACAAACTAGTGAAAGGAAAGTTTGAATCCATGTGGTATGGTTCTTTCATTATTTCCAGAGTTTTAGAGAAAGGGGCCTATGAGCTCGTGGACCATGATGGAATCCCCTTAGGACAATCTTGCAATGGGTTGTACCTGAAGAGGTACTATGCCTATATCTCTCTTGGATAGTATCTTTTATATATGTATATTACTTGAATTTTAGTGTGCTTAAGTATTTTCAATATGGTTATGAGTTTATTGTCTGTATCTGTTTATACCATGTTTTGGTCGTGCATAGCAGATGGATTTCTATGGCTTCATTGATGGTTCTTTCCACCACACCTTGAATCTTGCCTCAGCTGCTTCGGTTCTCTATTCCCCAGCTTATGATTTGGTCAGTTCAGGAGCAGTTTGTATTGGTACCGCTTCCAAAAATATTGCTAAGTATTGAGTAGTCATAGGTCTTCTGACTAAAGCTGCCTCCCAAGATGTTCGCAACTCGGTAGTCTTGATGGACTCACAACTTGTGGTTTTTCATCTAAACCATGTCTATACCATTAGGAATCCTATGCTTCTCCATCTCTTTTGGAGGGTACATTTGTTATAAAGTTCATTTGAAACTATCACCTATAGGCATATCCCTAGGGAACATAATGCAGTTGCCGACTCATTGGAAAATTACATCCTAGATTGGCATATTGCCCATTCATGACATGGAAATCAAACATGGTTCATTGTAAATAAACTATAAAAGACACATAAAACTCATGTAAAATACATTCACCATTTGAGATGTATAAACACTAAGTAGAAGTCTGTATATATATATGAACATGTTTTAAAAAAATTAGGTCACGAGACCTCATCTGAAGCACATAGGCTTTCAGGTAAAATTTCATCATAGAAAAGTCCTAAAGCTCTCTATCATCTTTCAGTGGATACATCATGCACTCATCATCTAATGATTCTAGTGTAACACATCACTGCCCAGGATACTCTACGTAGCAGTCTGCTAAAACGAACTAGTACTCCCATTGTAGGCCTCTAATACCTCAGTGGGAGGTCATCCATCAAGGCGTCCAGGATGTCTAGAGTCAACCTCTTAAGGTTCTCGTCTAACTCCCTTGTCACATCGTCACCCTATGGTACAGAATGGGCTTCGGCTCCCCGGTCCAGTGGGGAGGCTCCCCCAGGTCATGTTGCTCCCATGTCTGCATGAAAACATTCAAGTCTTGTTACGAAACATAAAAAATATAAAACATCAAAACATAAAAACACATTCCCATTTTAGGGTTTTTTCTTTCTTAGTGATATCACCCCACTGTCCACCAGGTGGGAGCGGTAGGTCAGGGTCACCACTGAAGTCAGTTCCTGTATATGCATAGTCCTCCACCATGAGGAGCTGATCTCTCAACCATCAAAAGAATGGGTCACCAAACTTTACCTTGCCTCTACCCGCTCCAGTACGGGCCATAATCCGGACCCACCACTGCATCTGAGGGTCCCATGCCCTCAAATCTGTAAATATCACCTAGGGTCTCATCCATGGAACCTGCTTGAAAAATAAACAAGCTAGCATGGAACTAAAATCAAATTGCTGCAACTCTCCCTACTGACACTTGGTCAGCTGATCCTTGAAGATTGGAAGTAGAGCTTCCTCCTAGTTGAAAACTATAAGCCCCATGGCCTCTATGGCATAGAGCATATGTTCCATAGATGCTTGGTGTAGCCCTTGGCTTCCCACCACTCTCTTCATGCTAAACAATACTATCTGTAGAGCACCATCCACCACTAATTTTATGGGAATTTTCTTCCCTGATGTCCTGGTATTAGGAATGCAATGGCAGTTTATCAACTCCTGAGTAGTAATGTCCGCTCCATGGGAACCAATAAAAGAGATGGGAGCACCCCGTCTCAATAGGCTGTCAGGAAGTAGATGTCCTCTACTTTAACTATCAATATGTGAGCACCAACCTTGAAATACTGTTTCTCCATATTCCACATCCGGAGTATATGTTCTAGTAGTCGCTCATGTGATACCATACTAGGTGTTATATTTTTAACATTAAGCTAGCATTATTAGGATCTTTAACCGAGAAAATAAAAATCACATCGATCAAACACAAGAAACAATGAACACAATTTTTTTCCTTGGGAAACCATAAATGGACAAAACACTGCAACTTCCTCAGAGATATAAACAACACCAAAATTAAAACCCCAAAACAGTAAGATGATCTCTCCACAGTAGCAACCTCTTTCTTCCTAGCCCCAGTGTCTTCTTCTTCCTCATCTATGCGCTAAAACTGAGTGTGAGTGAGTGTGTGATAAATAGAGATGCTCACTCTCTATTTATACTAATTCCTGACTTGACTAAACCCAACTAGGGCCGACTTCACTAGGTGAGTCTAATAACCCTAGTGCCTCGGAACTGCGGGGACTTTAACCGTTGAACAATAGGAGGGTTACCCACAATGACTTGACATGACTTGTTTACATTATATATCCTCCCGATTAGAAAATCGGGGCATGACATGACTCAATTAAATTACAGACACATCCTGAAATAAACATCAGGGTACAAGACATAAGATACATAGGTGAACACATTTTGAAGTTACAATTACATCAACACTCCCTCTTAACTAGGAAGGTATTCTTTCAACACAATTTTCAGCACTGGTCTTCTTCTCCGTATTGACTGGATCATCTCATCATTCTTCATCTTCAAGTTGTCTTCATCTTCCAATTGTCTTCATATTCAAGTCTTCTACATCTTCAAGTCTTCTTCGTCTTCAAGTCATCATCGTCTTCAAGTCTTCTTTATCTTCAAGTCACCTTCATCTTCAAGTCTTCTTCATCACAGAATCTAGATCATCACGACCACTGGATCATCACTGCTAGATCATCACTATATCATCATCAAATTTGGATCATCACTTGATCTAGATCATCATCAAGTTTGGATCAGCATCACATCTAGATCATCACTTGATCTAGATCATCATCAAGTCTGGATCATCGTCATCATCTGTGCTATCTCTCGATTCTTCTCGTCGTAGGAAGTTCTATAGATCCATCCCTTTTTCATGCTAGTTGTAGGCCTACCCTTCATGTAGGTCTTCATCAGCGCTTATATCTTACCCTAAGTTATAATGGCCCGCCCAACTCTTACATCTGACATCATCTTGTCAGAAAGGCATGCCCAGTACTCATATCTGACCTCATCTTGTCAGAAAGGCCCAACACTCACACATGACCATGTTTAAACACATCGTGCCATAATGGCTCAACACTTATATCCAACCATTTGTGAACAAACTGCATCAGAAGGGCTCTGCACTTACATCCGACCATGTTCAAAAACACCGCATCGGAAAGGCTCAGCACTTATATTCAACCATGTTTGAAAACCCCGCATCGAAACAACTCAACACTTACATTCAACCATGTTTGAAAACACTGCATCAAAAGGGCTCTTAGTCCTAGATTGAGGATTCCTGGTAGCTAAAGAGGTGCCTCCATTCTCCCAGAGAATGGCATCATCCCTTATATCTAGTCAAGTGGGAACACATCCCTCAATCACATCAGAATGGCCAAGTGCTCACATCTGATCATGTAAGACTACATCCTACAGTCATATCAGAATGGCCCTCAGTCCCAGACTGAGTTTTCCTGGTAACTAACTAGGTGCCTCCATTCCAAGAATGGCATTTAGCCCTTACATCTGATCATGTAGGGACAAATCCTACAGTCACATCAAAATGGATTAGCACTCATATCTGACATGGAAGGAACCAAATCCTCTCACCATGACAGAATGGCTCAACCCTTACATGTGACCATGGAAGGAACCTAATCCTCTCACCATGTCAGAATGGCTCTCAATCTCATCATTTCCCCTTGGAGGGAACCTCAATCTCGAGAACACCAAGTGTCTCCCTAAAGTACTCAAACTTCACTCTAGCTAATGGCTTCATCAATACGTCAGCTATCTATTCCTCTGTCGCAACATACTAGAGCTTCAGTACTCCTCTCTGCACCATATCCCTGATATAGTGATACTTGATCTTGATATGCTTTGAATTTTCATGGAACACATGGTTCTCTGACAACTTCAAACAAATCTGGTTGTCGCAATATATACAAATAGAATCCATCTGGAGATCAAATAAATTAGATAGTAGCTTCCTCAACCATACTGCCTCATAACTAGCTAAACAAGCTGCAACATACTCTGCTTCAGCTGTACTCAGTGCCACATAGGATTTCTTCCTGCTAAACCAAGAGATCACACCTGATCCCATACTGAAGCAACATCTTGAAGTGATCTTCCTATCTATGGCACTTTCTACCCAATCTGAATCATAGCATCCTTTCACTCTTTTTGTTCTGCCGCTTCTTCATAGTTGGAAGGTTTTTTATCAATAATGTCACATAGTAAGGCTACATAACTAGAGCATGATCTAGTTCTCTTCCTTCCTCTAGGTGTTTCTTCTAAAGCTCCATATATTTCTGCACCCTGGATAATTTCATGTACCCAAGCAGGTTTTCTCTTATGAGGATTCTTCTCCAAAGGTGGATCTATAGGTTCTTGACGCTATTCTAGTTCTCGATCTTCTTCTTGAATTTCTTCGTTCATGATTGTATCATGAATTCTACTTTCTCTTGTTTCTTCAGGTTCTTCAGCTGGTTTCTTCCTGGATTTGATGTAGGCTGAATCTTCGTAAAATGTTACATCTCTGCTAATGTCAATCTTATTGAACCCTGGGAAGTATATTCTATAAGCCTTCGAGCTTTCAGAGTATCCCACAAATATACCTTTCTTTCTTGAAGGATCTATTTTTGTCCTCTTCTCTTTTGGAATGTGAATGTACACTAGATAGCCCAATATTGTGAGATGGCTGACTTTTGGTTTCTTGCTAGAGAAGAATTATTCAGAGTCTTGTTCTTGAGTAGTCTGTGTGGAGTACAGTTCTGTACATACACCACTGTTCTGGAAGCTTCTACACAAATATGCATAGGAATATCTTGATCATGAAGCATTGCTCTTGCAGCTTCCATGATAGTTCTATTCTTTCTTTCTGCAATCCCATTCTGTTGTGGATTATAAGGAGTGGACAAATCCCTCTTAATCCCTGAATCTTTACATAGATATTTGAAGTGAATTCTCTACCATTATCTGATCAAAAGGTCTTGATCTTATTTTCAGTGTGGTTCTTGATCAAGGCTTTGAATTCCTTGAACTTAATGAATACTTCATCTTTGTTCTTCATAAAGTATATCCATGCCTTTCTAGAAAAATAATCAATAAAAGAAACATAGTATGCATACCCGCTTAGTGAATTGGATGACATTGGACCACATACATCGGAGTGGATGATTTCCAAGATTCCTTTTGCCTTGCTCTCGCTACTTGGAAATGTCTTCTTTGTGTTCTTCCCTTTTGAACATCCTTTGCATACACCTTCATGTTTTGTCTGCATTTCTAGAAGACCTTCAAGCCTCTTTTCTTGCAAGTGGTAGTGCTTTCTAATGCACATGTGAAAGCCTTCTGTTGGAGGAGCAAGTCAGTAAGTCGACTTGAACGATAGCCGACTTAGTTGATCGGCCAACCAATTCGGTTGGCCGACTAAACTAGAGATTAGGTCGGGCACCTAAGGTCGTGTCAATTCACCGAACCGATAGGTAGTTATTTTGTAACTGCTTTGTAATCATATATATTAGGATATTGAGCTAGAAGAGAACTCAGTTTAGTTCTCTGTATTGTATGGATCCTCCCATGTTAATATAATCTGTTAATTCATCTACTTGTTCCTATCTCTTGTCTCTGTTATGTATGTATGTTTTGGTATGTATTATTGATAACCTTATGTGATTTGTGTGATTACAACATTGGTTCTGTTGGCGGGACTACATGTCTGAAATGTATGCAAACAGATGATATCAGAACAGGAGATTAAGGACTGGTGGGAATGTAAAGTAGCAAATTATTTGTAGAATTAGGCACAAAGAAATAGATTGATGATAGCACAAGAAAAAGAAAGATTCTTTATAGAAACACATGAGAAGTTTGTAGAATCAATGCCCCAACTTCTGAAGAAACTCCTGGATGAAAAACCTGGAAGGAACTAAATATCAACAGTTGCTAGAAAAACTGATCTGAGGGGGAAGAAGAAACTTGTCGGAGTGGTTTGAAAAAATTTCCAATGACTTCTGTGAGGAGCAAGTAGCAGAAGACAAAACTTTGGTGAAAACTGTCAAGAAGAAATTTTACACAGACCTCACCGAGCAATTTCTGTGTTCCTTATCGACCTTGCTGTTTAAGTTCCTGATCGAGATGGGAGTGGGTCATATTGTCGAACCTCATCCATCACTTCATGGACTTCCACTAAACCCTAACTGGGTAGAAAAACAAAAGAGGTGGGAAAAGTTCATTGCAGAAAGGAGTGGGAATACTTCCTAAGCATGTAGAACGAACTATCTAGTCTTTCTAAAGAGTCGGGTAGGCTATGGGGGGGTAGATGGTCATATGTCTGGATAAAGTGGAGTGGATTCTAGTCAACTAGAAGCAAATACCAACCACCAGTAATTAGAATTCGACCAAAAGGGAAATAAAAATGATAGTATCACACAAAGGTATGTCGGATGTTAGGAAAATAGAGAGGGAAGAGAGACAACAAAGGAGGGAAGAAAGATGAGAAAGAGCCATAGGGCTACACAGAGGAATGAGTACTAGGGAGACTGACCAGGAAAGAAATCTTCCAGATTTGGCTCATGACCGACAAGAAGAAGGCACAAAAGAAGAGGCGTCGCCTATGGAAGAAGAATTGTGGATAGAGCATCCAGAAGCCCTCCAATTAGAAGCTCCCCAAGAAGGAACAACTCTATCTTTGTTGAATCCACGTACTCGGATACAAACTATTGTCAAAGAGTACCTCTGACTAATAGTTGGTGACTTTGGTATATGGAGCCGAATAGACAACGAGACATACACTGAAAGACACCTCATTATCCATTGACCAGAAGAAGGAAATTGGGTTACCTTTCAATCGGTACACTCCAACCATAGTATCCACTTGCTTTTACCAACACATGAAGGAGCACCCCCCCTACCAAATACATCTTTGGAGGACACAGAGCATTTATAACTACGGACAAATAGTTGCATTGAGACATCGACAGAAGAAGTCGACACTAACAAAATGTTGGTCGAAGAAGAATCAACAACCAAAACAACTGATGGGAACAAGAGTTCCGTCGACCATAGTTCCATAGAGATGAATAAGCCAATAAAACCACTACCTCCACCACCCTCACCCCCACCTCCACCACCACCTCTACCACCTTTCGACAGTGCTAGTGATTCTGACACGGGTTACGGGTCAGCACACATTCCTTTATATGAGGGGGATGAGGACCCCAGACAACACTGGTTCATCTGTGAGTCAACTTGGGAGGCTAACCAAGTTACGATGAAGGAAAATAGATGGAACAGTTCACTGGTGCCTTAAGAAAAAGGGCATTAACTTGGTATATGACCTTCTCTGAAAGACAACCACGAGAAACCAAAGCCGATATCAAAGCACAATTTCTATCATTTTTCAAAACTCCAGATGCAAAACATCTGGCAGTAAAGAAATTAAAAACAACATCGCAGAAGCAAGGAGAAACTATCCATGATTATGATTTCTTAGTTAACTGGACTATGTTATAGATGAACAATTATTAATCCAGTGGTTTCTTACAGGTTTATCTCAGAAAATTCACCGACACATAAGTCTGGAAATATTCGAGTCTTACGAATATGGGCTTACAAAATCTCTCCAAGTAGAAATGGATGAGGACATACTCGCATACTCCACCAATCATAGAATAGAAGAACAGCTTGAGATCGTGCAGAAGTATCTAAAAGAATTAAAACTCAAAAGTCAAGATATATGGTGCACGAAGTGCTCAACGTTCAGACACTCAAAAGACAACTGTCGATAGGAAATCAACTGATAGGACATTCGATTCATACAGATGAAATGTTTTTGCAACATCTGCGAAGAGCATGGGGACCACTCAACAAAATATTTCCCATTCAACATGAAGAATGGCAAGGCATCTTGGTGTGCAATCTTTGAAACTAAAAATCATAACATGGCCAACTACAATCTGAACCTGAGGAACTGACATAATTATCATGCAGTCTACTAGACCACTATAGTTGCACAAAATAATGAGAAAAACAACTTACCAAATGATCAGAACAATTAGAGATATGAAGTTCGAAGATATGAGCGTCGGTATGACAATCGACGTGGAGGCTATGGAGGTCAAGGTTGATTCTCTGGAAATCGAGACAACTGACCACGTTGACCCATCCAATACTTTACATGATATAAGGAGGGACATCGATATGTAGACTGTCCATATAAAGACAGAACTGACCTCAAATTCTGTACTATTTTTGGAGTAGAGGATCACTCCTTAGAGGATTTCCCTACCATGCTGGATAAAATAAATAAAAAGAAGAATTTTAATGTCTTGTTGATCCGGTGGATTATTCCTCTTTGAAGATCCAATATGGTACATGGTTCAAAGAAGCTGCGCAGATCGAAGATCGGAAGAGTTCTCTTTCCACAGATCGGATGTTGGAAGCTTTTCCCTTCCGAAACATCGGAACTCGAAAGCCTTCTGGCAGCCACAACGGTGGAAGCTTAAAGGCATCGGAACTCGAAAGTATTTCGGCAGCCGCAATGGCTGACACAAGCTTGATCGGAGGTCGAAAGCCTTCTTCCTTCCGCAACGTCGGGGCTTGAAATCCTTCTCCCTTCCACAACGACGGACGCAATATTGATCGGACGACAGAGCGATTCGGTAGCCGCAACGGAGAAAGCTAAAGCACTAAAGCCTCTGACTTGAAATCCAGTCGACAGCTGATTGAGACCATTGAAGCCAGTTGCTTATCTTCCTTCTGCAACGGCAGACAAGCAGATAACAAAACCTTTCGACTCAAACATTGCAATGGTTCGCGCGGGGAACATTTTGGAAACGGGTTTGTAGAATCTTGATGCCGCGTGATCGTAACGCCAAGAGATGAATAACCTGTTGGCATTTGAGAGAAGAAGGTGAGCAGTCTTGTGGCCGCATTGCATGGGATGTGAATAGTCGCGTTTTCTTGGACATTTTGGCTCATTTGTAACGGCCAAGATGAGTATTAAAGGAGGAATTCGTTCAGTGGAACGATTGGAGGGGTTCGGGACGCAGTGGAATGATTAGAGGAGTTTTTGGAGAATGGCAGTGCAACATTTCTCTGTGATGAGAAACTTGGAGAGAGCATTTTGCTGTGAAAATTGTACATGTGATGTTCCTTTTTGAAGTCGACTATCCTCAGTTATAACTTGGCTTCTTGTGTCTGTTGAAGTCCAGTTTGTAGCTTTCAGAGAGGAGTCTTAAATACTTTCTGTCTAGCATTATATTTTACAATTGCTGAGATTGTTCCAGAACCATTTTTGTATCATTTTAAGAGATTAATTGGATCGGTTCCTATTGGAGAGGGGCCCAGAGACGTAGCCCAGTGGAGGGGGTGAACTCCGTTATCAACTCTATTTATGACTCGGTTTCTTTGTTTTTTGCTTGGCATCTGTTTATCAGTCTTGTTTTTTCATTCCTGTTCTGAGCATTTAATTTCTGTTAATGCTGTTCCATTAATTAACCTGTTACACGCATTCTTTTACAACAAAATTTTAAAGCATTAAGTTGAGATCCTATGGATCATATTATGGTATTAGAGCTAGTTGGCTGTTGTGCAAGTTTGCGAATGCTTACTAGGTCCAGGTTAAAGCTTGGTGAAGGAGAATTAGTTGAAGGAGGTCCTGATATTGGCTCTAGGAGAACATTCTCAAGAACCATGTCTTCTCCACGAGGGGAAGAAGAAGGACATACCGAACGGGAAAAACCTGTCATTTCTGAAACTGAGTTTCTAGAGGCTTTTATGAGCATGAAATCCGTGATGGAACTTCTACTCGAAGAGAGAGAAGAAATGAAGAAGAAAGAAGAAGGATCTTCATCCAGAGATGCAGAAGTGAAGTCGGAAGAAAAGGGTAAAGGAGTAGGAGGTGATGGTGATCCTCCTGATACTAAACAGACTTTTTCTTCTTCTCATACTTCTCATAATGCAAGTCCTAATATGCCTTATTTCATATTGGATGTAAAATTTGAATTACCTATTTATAATGGAGATGTAGATGCTAAAAAATTCGACAATTGGATCAAGCAGCTTGAAGTATATTGTAGGGTGCAAGGCATTAATGATGACCCTTCCAGGATTCAATTGGCCACTTTGAGGATGAGTGGAATGGCTCTTACTTGGTGGGAGAGAAAGATTCAACAAGATCTTCGAAAGAATGGTAAAATTATCTCAGTTTGGAATGAATTCATTGAAGTATTAAGAAAGCAATTTTACCCTTTAGGTCATATGCAACAATTAACCATGAATTGGCAAATGTTTAGACAAGCTAAAGGACAAAGCATTCAATATTATGCTCATGAACTCAGAAAGAGGGCTATTGCATTGAATGTTTCATTAGATACATAGGAAACTCTTCTTAAGTACATTGGTGGCATGCATTCTTATTTGAAGCATACTTTGTTAAGGTTTAACCCCAGTAATTTGGATGATGTATGTGTTCAAGCTACCCATTTAGAATCCAGGGGTAAGCATGCTAATGATACTTTTGTGAAGAAATCATTTAAATTTGACAACAAATCGAAAGGTCAAGATAAGGGGAAAAAGAAGATAGCTACTGTTAAGAAAGAAGGTGAAAAGCCTACATGTTCGCATTGTCAGAAAGGACATGATGTCTCCAAGTGTTGGAAACTTCATCCAGAGTTAAGGCCAAAGAAGTACGGAGGAAACAAAGACAAAGGAAAAGCAAAAGCTACTGCAGCAGTTGTTCAAGACTTGGGATCTGACTCAGGTGATGAAACGAGGGTTACAGCTGTTGGAATCCAAGGTAAGGATAAAAGTATCTCACTTCCCATCGATGCAAAATCAAGTTCTAGTGCAAGTACAAGTCTTCCATATACTTCTAAGCAAAATTATAAAGATAGAAGTGCACTGTTTCATGTTCATGTCATTGCAAATCACACAAAGATTGATACATTGTTTGATAGTGGTTCACAAGTAAATCTGATATCAGAAGAAGTGGTTAAGAAATTGCATTTAGTTACTGTGCCTCATGAAAATCCCTATCCTCTAGGTTGGGTTACTAATGATACACAATTGCAAGTTACAAGGAAATGTGTATTAAAATTTGCAATTACTGAAAAGTTTAGGGATGAGGTAGAATTGGATGTAGTACCACTTGACATTTGTGGAATTGTACTTGGAAGTCCATATTTGTATGACCAGAAAGCAGTCTTTTATAGAGAGAAGAATAAGTATCATATTTTTAAAGAAGGTATGGAATATATTGTACGAGCACATAAGATGAAAACCAATCTAGCAATAGTTTCTGCAGGACAAATAAAGAGGTTGGTAAATGCTAGTAAGAATTTTGTGTTGATGATGGTTAAGATGAAAAATGATGAAGTCTCTAAATATTTTGAAGAATGTGACCCTAAGCATAAATCTGAACTGATTGACATCATTTCTGAGTATGATGATTTGTTTCAAGATCCAAAGGGGTTACCACCGAAGAGAGAGATTCAACATGAGATACATTTGCAGCAGGATGTGCCACTCCCAAACATAGCCATGTACCAGATGTTTGTAATGCATAATGAGGAGATCAAGAAGCAGGTTCAGGAGCTGATTGAGAAGGGGGTCATCCATCCCAGCACTTCTCCTTGTGGCTCTCCCATAGTCTTGGTTCCAAAGAAGGATGGGTTGTGGAGGATGTGTATCGAATACAGGGCCCTTAACAAAATCACCATTAAAAACAGGTATCCTCTTCCTCGTATTGATGATTTGCTTGATCAGTTGAAACATGCAACTTATTTTACAAAATTGGATCTGCGTAGTGGGTATCATCAAATCTGTGTTGCTGAGCATGATGCTTGGAAAACCACTTTTAAAACAAAACAAGGTTTGTATGAATGGCTTGTGATGCCTTTTGGGCTTCGTAACGCACCTGCTACTTTCATGCGGGTCATGAATGATGTCTTTCGTTCATTCATTAATGATTTTGTAATTGTGTATCTAGATGATATCCTTGTGTTTAGCAACACCTGGGAAGAGCATGTTGTACATGTGAAAAAGATTTTAGATGTACCGAGAAAGGAAAAGATTTATGTAAAAATGTCTAAATGTGAATTTGCTAAAACTTCTTTAGTATATCTAGGCCATATCATTGGTGGAGGAAAACTGCGAGTGGACCCAGCCAAGGTTGCTATCATTGTAAACTGGCCACGGCCTAACACCGTTACTGAAATCAGAAGTTTTTTGGGTGCGGTTCAGTATTGGAGGAAATTCATTTCTGGGTTTTCTTCCATTGCTGCTCCTTTACATGCGTTGACAAGCATTAAAGAAATTTTCCAGTGGGGAGGCAAGCATCAGAGAGCCTTCGACACTTTGAAGGAAAATATCAGCACAACACCAGTTTTGACATTGCCAGATTTGCAGCAGCCATTTGAGATCGAAACCGATGCCAGCCGGTTTTCCATGGGAGCAGTTTTGATGCAAGAGAGAAAGCCAATCTGTTACCATTTAGAAACATTCTCTACTGCGGTAAGTAACTATCTGACCTATGCTAAAGAATTGTATGCTTTAGTACAGAGTGTGAAGAAGTGGAAACATTATATCATGGGAAAAGAAACAGTCATACACACTGATCATCAGCCACTTCAATATTTACAATCTCAAACTAAAATACAACAAAGTAGGAATTTAAGATGGATGGGGTTCTTACAACGGTTTCATCTCGTAATTAAGTACAAAAAGGGAATTCAGAATAAAGTAGCAGACATGTTATCAAGGCCACCTACAAATACTTCAATCATTCTTCAGAACAGTTCATTAACACATGAAAGTTATATTGAACAGTATGCAGAAGATAAAGATTTTAAGAAAGTATATGCATCACTAATACATGGTAAACAGGAAGAGAACTATTTTGTGCATGAATAGCTCTCGTATCATCTCGGTAAAATATGTATCCCAGAGAAAGAAAGAGAGCATGTGATCCGAGAGGCACATAGTTCATTGATTGCAGGACATTTTTGTGTAAGCAAAACATTGTCTGTATTGCAGAATCATTGTTATTGGCCTCAAATGCAAGAAACTATAGCTAAATATATAAGGGGTTGTGTTATGTGTGCAACGAGTAAGCCTAGTAATAGGAAATTGGGTTTGTACACACCTCTTCCAGTTTCTTCTCGTCCTTGGGAAAGTATTTCTATGGGCTTTGTAGGGGGACTACCTATCTCTAGAAAAGGGCATGATTACCTATATGTTGTTGTGGATAGGTTCAGCAAAATGTGTATCTTAATACCATGTAACAAGCAGATCACTGCTGAACAAACAACTCTTTTATTCTTTCAAAATGTTTGGGTACATTTTGGGCTACCCATGTCTATTATATCTGATCGGGATTCCCGGTTCTTGGGAAAATTCTGGTCAACTTTATGGGAGCTTATGGACACTAAATTGAAGAAAAGTACAGCTTTTCATCCATAGACTGATGGGAAAATAGAGGTAGTGAACAGAACAGTGGTTCAGCTGCTCAGAGGATATTGTAGTAGGCATCCTAAACTTTGGGATGAGCAGTTGCAGTACATACAACATGCTTACAATCATGCAATTCATTATTCCACGCAAAAATCTCCTTTTGAAACTTGTTTTGGTTATCTTCCAAAAACACCGATGGAATTCTCTTTTGGAAAAGATGCAGTGGATGGACATCATGATGCAGATAAAGCTTTAAATTTCATCCAGAGAATCCAAGCATTGCAGCGGGTAGTTCAAGAACAGTTGGATACAAGCCAGGCCAAGTACAAAGCCAGGCATGACAAGCATCGAATTGATCATCAATTTCAGGTTGGTGACCGAGTTTGGTTACATATCACCAAAGAAAGGATGAAAGGTGAAGGTAAAAAGCTTAAACCTATCAGGTATGGTTCTTTTGAGATCTTGGAAAAGATCAGTACTAATGCTTTTCGCTTGAATTTACCTCCATACATGCAAATTTATTCAGTTGTCAATGTTGAGAATCTTAAACTGTATGAGCCTCCTATGATCATGGATGAAGAAATTAACATATAGATTCCTTCAATAGATGATTTGGCACCTGAATATATGAGAGAGTTGCAAGATGATGTCATTCTAGACAGAAATGTCAGGACTTCACGAAGGGGGAATGCTGAGTACCTTCGAGTGGGGTTGAAAGGAATGCATCCTAGAAAAGAAAGATGGATGGAGATTGGTAAAGTGAGGGAACTTTACCCTCACTTACTTGCAGAATAATTCAGGCTTTTGGTGGTCCAAAAGCTCTCAAATGGGGAGGATTGATCCGACGGATTATTCCTCTTTGAAGATCCAATATGGTACATGGTTAAAAGAAGCCGCATAGATTAGAGATCGAAAGAGTTCTCTTTCCATAGATCGGAGGTCGGAAGCTTAAAGGGATTGGAACTCGAAAGTCTTTTGGCAGCCACAATGGCAGACGCAAGATTGATCGTAGGTCGAAAGCATTCTTCCTTCTGCAATGTTGGGGCTTGAAATCCTTCTCCCTTCTGCAACGATGGATGCAATCTTGATCGGACGACAGAGCGATTCGGCAGCCGCAACGACGGAAGCTAAAGCACTAAATCCTCCGAACTAAAAGCCAGCTGACAGCCGATTGAGACCGTCATAGCCAGTTGCTTATCTTCCTTCTACAACGGCGGATGAGCAGATAACAAAAACTTTCGACTCAAACATTGCAATGGTTCGTGTAGGGCACATTTTTGAAACGGGTTTGCAGAATATTGATGCCGCGTGATTGTAACGCCAGGAGATGAACAGCCTGTTGGCATTTGAGAGAAGAAGGTGAATAGTCTTGTGGCCGTATTGCATGGGATGTGAACAGTCGCATTTTCTTGGATGTTTTGGCTCATTTGTAACGGATAAGATGAGTATTAAAGGAGGAATCTGTTCAATGGAATGATTGGACGGGTTCAGGATGTAGTGGAACGATTAGAGGAGTTTTTGGAGAACGGCAGTGCAACGTTTCTCTGTGATGAGAAACTTGGATAGAGTATTTTGCTGTGAAAACCCTACATGTGATGTTCCTTTTTGAAGTCGACTATCCTCAGTTATAACTTGGTTTCTTGTGTCTGTTGAATTCCAGTTTGTAGCTTTCAGAGAGGAGTCTTAAAGACTTTCTGTCCAGCATTCTATTTTACAGTTGCTGAAGTTGTTCCAGAACCATTTTTGTACCATTTTAAGAGATTAATTTGATTGGTTCCTATTGGAGAGGGGCCCGGAGACGTAGCCCAGTGGAGGGGGTGAACTCTGTTATCAACTCTGTTTATGACTCTGTTTCTATGTTTTCTACTTGGCATCTGTTTATCAGTCTTGTTTTTTCATTCCTGTTCTGAGCATTTAATTTATGTTAATGCTGTTCCATTAATTAACCTGTTACACACATTCTTTTACAACAAACTTTTAAAGCACTAAGTTGAGATCCTACAGATCACTTGTCGTGCATGCAAAAAAATGATGTAATAAGCATAAAGAATTTGCATATCCTAACCCGACAAAAGACAAAAACAGGAAGTGATAACCCAAAAATCAACAAAATAAAAGAAAAGAATGTCTACCCTGATCTACTTAAAGAAAAACAAACATATAAAGAGGAAACAATTGTATTCAAATAATTTGCACGATAGGAAGAGGCTAATGACAATCGACATAACAGAATAAAAGAATTAATACAGCTCATACAAAAATACAACTCAGTATCCCAATTCATCGATTTTCTATATGAAATAAAACACAACAACATCGAAAAACAAAAAAAGAATATTTGTAGTTTAAATCAAAAAGATAAAAGTGATGCCGACCCACTTGTTGACTTGGAAATTGAAGGATACCATGTCCAACAAGTAGTGCTCAACTTTGGATCACAAGTAAACATCATGACTTGTGACACTTGGGAAAAAATGGACAGACCTCGATTATATGAGTCAGGAATATACCTCAAACTAACCGAACAGGGCCTAATTGAACCTATTGGAGTCTGGAAAAACATTGATACAACTATAAAAGGAATCTCGACCAAAGTCGACTTTGAAATCATTGACCCTAAGGAAGGATCGAGTTCCTTTCCAATGTTAGTCGGTCGACCTTGGGGTAGAAATATGAAAGCATCGATATCCCTGGACAAAGAGAGAGTCAAACTAAAAGGAAATGGACAAAAGGTCATTGTACCTATTCATCCATCCAAGGGAGAACCATGGATAGAACCTATCGATGAAGAAGTTGATATCTGACAACTCTACCAGATACAGAATAACAAAGATTACACACAACCTAACACGTATGGTGAAATTTACTTAAGAAATCAAGATTTAGTCGGTTATAACTCAGATGCAAAATTATATGATTAGGAATTTGATAACTATGAAACACAAGCAAGAGAGTTCTGGACTATCCAAAACGTACAAAAAAAGTCCACCCAATAGTGCTTCATAGTTTCCATTGTCCCAAAAATATTTGAAAGAAAAGTTAGGGAATACCCTACTCTAAAACCAACAAATATATGTAACACACAAATACCCAGATACAAAGAAAGAGAGTCACCAGTCATGCACATAGAACAAGTGTCCAAAAATATTGGTGAACATGGCTGACTTCAAAGCCTAGTAGAAACTTTTACAGGACAAGCTGCTAGATGGTGGGATACTCATCAGACAAGATTGCAGACCTTGTCATCAGCTTCGAATTACTTTGTCGAAAGGTTTGGAGGAAATAAGTTAACCAAACAAGCTCAAATACCCATATTCACTCAAGGTAAAAATATAGAAGACCATATAAAGAGATGTGAAAAAGAATGGAGAAAACTTGGATACAAAGATGAACGAGCATGGCCACACTTGTTTCCATCAACCTTCGCTGACTTACGAAACAAATGGTATAAAATGGAAGAATCTAGAAGTGAAACCTTCCTATGGCATGAACTCAAAGAAAATTTCATTAAATATTTCAACTTTATACCACAAAATGAAAACTTGGTCGAAACAACAAAACAGATTAAAGAATTTATACAGCTGACAGAAAACAAACCCTTAAAAGATAACCAATATACAATGAAATGTAACAGTATACAAACCAGGAAAATACCACAGTCGACAAGACTACAGTTAGAAAATGAAAATACAAAAGGGAAAATCTTCAGATGGAAATCAAACCATGTCGAAACAACCAAACCTATTCGTACACTATTCAAAGTTGTAAAAATTGACAAAGAGGATACTGCCAGAGTGACTGCAGCTGAATTTTCTGCCACATTATCATACTTTAAGGAAGGAAGTCGACCAATCAATGAAGCCAGAGCTCCAGAATGGCTAGATGCTAAAGTCAAAGCTAGAGAATTCAACATCTCAAATGATGACCGACCAAAAATGGCCAAGATTGGAGACTACTGGAGTGAAGATCAGACCACAGAGATAGTGAACTTATTAAAAGAGTTCTAAGATGTATTTTCTAGAGATTATAAATACCTCAAAGGCTTAGTTCATGAAATGGGTGAAATTAAAATCGGCACTAAACCTGATGTTCGACCTTTGAAAAAAACGCCATGCAAACTAGCTCACAAATACAAAAAGATAGTCAAAAAAGAAATTGATAACATGCTTGCACCAGGCATCATCTATCCTATTAACCAATCAGAATGGGTAAGTCCAATGGTTGTACAACATAAGAAACATGATCCAAACAAGCTAAGAATTTGTGCCGACTTCAGAGAACTAAATAAAATCACACTGACAGACCCATTTCTAACTCCTTATGCATATGAAATCTTAAATGAGGTTGTAGGACATGAATGCTACTCATTTATAGATGGATTCTCAATTTATAACCAAGTGCCAATAGCTAAAGAGGATAAGAAAAAAAAAAAACATTTGTATGTGAATTGGCTCATTTTCTTATAAGGTTATGCCTTTTGGATTAAAAAATGCACCTGCAGTATTTTCCAGAATTGTTGTCAAAACATTTCAAGAATATATTTACAAAACCATGGCAGTCTACTTTGACGATTGGACAATATAATCCATGTTAAAAGATCATTGCAAGTGGCTAAGACTTATGTTGGAAAGATGTCGACAAATCCAGTTAGCCATAAATATCAAGAAGTGTATATTTGTGACCCCCATAGGGATATTATTAAGGCACATTGTCTATAAAGAAGGTATTAAGGTCGACTTTGCAAAAATCGAAATTATCCTCAACCTAAAACCACCAGTAAACCGAAAACAAGTTAGGGTGTTACTTGACCACACAGGCTATTACATAAAAATCGTAAGATATTATTCAGATATGACCTATCCACTCGAAGAACTATTAAGGGAAGATAAAGAGTTCAATTGGACAGAGGAGTGCCATATATCATTTGAAAAATTAAAAAGAAAACTAGTTAAAGCACCAATCCTAAGGTTTCCAAACTGGTTGATCAAATTCCATGTTCATATTGATGCATCAAGCCTAGCAATAGGAGCAATATTAACTCAACCAGGAGATGATGGAATGGATTATCCTATAGTTTATAGTAGCAGAAAATTAAACAAAGCTGAAAGAAATTATTTGACAACAGAAAGAGAAGCACTAGGAATGGTATTTGCATTATAAAAATATCGACATTATCTTCTAGCTAACCCATTTATATTCTGTACATACCATCAGGAACTTAAATATCTCATTAATAAACCACTACATCATGGAAGGATTTGTTGATGGCTACTACTATTCCAAGAATTTGAATTTGAAGTTGTTGTCAAACCAGGTAAGTTAAATGTCAGTCTCGACCATTTATCCGAAATCAACACAGGAGAGGAGCCGACAGAAGTCGAAGATGACTTACCAGGTGCACATCTATTTCAGATAGAAGCAGTCCCAGCAGAGTTAGAGGAAATAGCCCAATTCTTAGAAGATGGAAAAGCACCAGAAGGAATGAGTACAAAGAAGAAACAAATCCTAGCTATGAAAGCTGCACCATACAGTCTTATAAATGGATTTCTTTACAAGATGGGATTAGATGACATCCTCAAAAGGTGTGTACTGGAACATGAAAGAGACAACATTATGCATGAAGCACATTATGGACCTGCAAGAGGACGTTTCCAAGCAGACACAACTGCAAACAAAATCCAATAGTCAGTGTTATGGTGGCCGACACTTTACAGAGATTGCACATTAGAGGAAATTTCAACTCAAAATGGGCCTTTTAACTTTAATTCAAATTCCATGTCATCATGTGTTAGCCAATGAAATTGCTTTAAATTTGAAATACCGTATAGGCCTTAAACACTTTTTTAATATAAATTTGGGGATAGGTATCATAAAAAAAACTACTTTTTTTGTTTGTATTTTCGACATATCTCATCGTGTTTTTACTCAAATTTCGATCGGGAGAGCTCGTTGGATGTGGAATTAAATTCTGCATCCAACGAGTACCCACTCGGCATATTTTTGACAGATCCCACTACCCCAAAAACAAGAAATACCTAAAACAACGTGATGATGACATCATCATCATGTTTTTTTATGTATTTCTTCTTTTTGGGGTAGCAAGATCCATCAAAAGTATGCCATGTGGGTACTCGTTGGATGTGGAATTAAATTCCACATCCAACGAGCTCTCCCGATCGAAATTTGAGTAAAAACGCGGGGAGATATGTGAAAAATACAAACAAAAAAGTAGTTTTTTTCTTTTCTTCCTCCAAAATTAATAAATATTATTTTATTATTTTAACTATTATTTTATTAATTCATTTTAGGAGGCTGATTTTGAATTGAAATTTCCTCTAATGAAAATTTTGTAAGTCAATGTGATAGATGTCAACGACTAGGTCGACCCCTTCCTAGCACAGAAATGCCTTTGATATAAGTAAACCCAAGTTTGACATTTGAAATTTGGGCCATAGAATTCATAGGACCATTTCCTATACCAGCAAAAAGGACAGGCGCAAGGTATATTAGAACTGCAGTCGAATATGTAACCAAATGGGCAGAGGCAGAACCAGTTGACACATGTCCAGTGAGATAGCTGCTAAATTCATATATGAGAATATCATTACCAGATTTGGATGTCCATTAACCTTAATCAGTGATTAGGGAACACACTTTATCAATAAAACTATCAAAACCAGAACCGACCAATTCCAAATCGACCATCGTCAGAGTACAACATACCATCCTCAGTCGAATGGAGAAATTGAAGAATTTAATAAAGCATTAACAAAAGGACTAACCAAAATATGTAATGCTGATAAGGATGACTGGGATGAGAAAATACCTGCAGTATTATGGGCATATAGAACAACATATAAAGGTTTGACTGACCAAACCCCCTTTCGACTAGTCTATGGACAAGAAGCAATAATTCCATTACACTTCCAACAACATACAACTATTATTGCAGAGATCCTACATGTTGATGTCGAAAAAGGAATAAAGGACTGACTACTGCAACTGATTAAACTAGAAGAACACCGACTACGCAGGATGCAACATCAATAAATTCAGAATCAACAACAAAAAGAATGGCACGATAGAAACATCAAAAACAAAAACTTGTTGGTGGGAGATCTTGCTTTACTATACAATAGTCGGGTAAAAGGTAAACGTAAAAAGCTACATACATAATGGATGGGACCCTATGTTGTTGAAGAGATACATACCAATGGATTAGTCCGAATAAGAACGTCACAAGGCATAGTATTTCAGAAACTCGTTAATGGAGCCCAACTAAAACGCTACAGAAACTAAAAATAAACATAGTGAAAAAAAAATCTCATAATGACCGTAACGGTTAAAACAAAAGCTATAAAAATCTAAAAAGAAAAAAAGGAAAATAATATCATACATGCAGAAAACTATGACAGAAAATTACCACTTCGACAACCGACATCATGCCCATCGACATAACGCCATCGACCATTTTCGTTACCGACATCGACTGATGACCTCGATAGTCCCATCGCGTATTCATGACCTTGAGCATTGAAAGAAATTATCCATTAACAGACACTCAAGTGTTCCAGCTGGAACATCATGTCCACCATTAATACACTTATCGACAAAAACATTCAAAGCGTCCCCTATAAATACTGGACCATTGAAGGATCATTCACCACAATTCATACAGAGAGATAATCAGAGCATCTAGATGACTGAAAGCTGAGAATACCTTAGTCAAATTGACCACCAAACTGACAAGATGGCACCCAAACTGACTACAGCCTCAGCCAAAGCCAAGGAATTACAGACTGTAGAAACATCTTTAGTCCGAAGGTTAAATAATATTAAGAATGCTAAGGTGTAGGAGGGATCATGGAAAAACTATGGACCGAGATGAAAAAATGGGCTTACGTCAATAAGAAACCTACTCTAGCTACTGAGAAAATACAATACAATACCATCTTAAACTATGCCAATGTATTGCTCATGGCCAGCTTCGGTGGCACCAAGGAAACAATCATAAAATTTGTCATAAGTCGGTACTACAACGGTCGGTTCTACTTCGACCAACCAATCAAAATCTATGGGGAAGTCATCTCTAAGCTGACAGGTCTCTCAAACAAAGGAGACCCAGTACTAGTCGGTATCAAAGAAGGACTGGTCGAAGAACTTATAGGATCAACATCAAGAAAAAATATGAAAGGGTTGATGATTAGCCAAATTACAGCTTGAACGCCACAGATTGTGGCCAAAATCATTGCTATTACACTTACAATGGCAGGTCGAGGCAGCGACCTCAAACTGGACATGTTAGAAGTGGTCGACACTATTGTGACAAATGGAAATATATATAGATGGGTTGAATATGTCACTGACATGGTCAAGACAATCTGTGAAAGATTCCAAGAGATGGGAGGAATCATTAGCTTCCCATCCCTCATACTATGGATAGTCATGTACCATATTTGCCCCGAAGGAAACCAAATTTTTCAAGAACCGACAAGGTTCCACATGTGGAGATTCAAATCATTCTCCCAGAAAGGAACCTTGAAGGAACTTGAAGACAAAAAAGTGTTGTTGGAGAACTGGCTCCAATAGCTAAAAGTCCGCACGACTAGATGGAGGGTGCTTCAAAACATCCGACGAAGTCTACAGAAAAAGTCCCACATCCAGCTAGAGCTCGACCATACTTCAGTGTAGTACATGTAGGGTGAAAAATCAAATACAAAGGCCCTTGATTATTACTTGTCGGGTGAACATATATTTCGGGAACTATCTCGACAAGTTGGTACAAAAATAAAAATTCCAACAAAGGCCAAGGAAATCGACTTCTCAATTGACGAGGCGTTAACAGACCAGGAGAAAGAAGAGGATTATGAGTTGAACCTCTGCATTAGTACCTTTGTGTCGGAGGAGGCATCGATTGAACACACTAGATGACTTCAAATAATCATCAAACCTTCAACAACACAGAGGTTAGAACCATAGACAAAAAAAACAAAGGCAGAGCAGTAGGTAATCACTATGGCTGTAGAAAGTATCATCCCAGCCCAGGAGCCAAGGGGAGAGACAGAACAAAAAAACCTAGAATATGCTATCACAAAAGACATTACAAGAAAAATGTTGAAAGAGATAGTAGCTGCAAGATAGAGGATTAGAAAAAAACAATGACAAAAATGAAAAGGTAAGCGCACGCTAATCATTGCAGAATCATCAGACGAGGAGGAGGAACTGGGAGCTACGGCCATCGACATAATAGAAGATGTCGCAACAAATAAAGTGTTGATGTAATTGTAACTTCAGAAGGTATTCACTTGTATTTCGTATCTATTGTAACCCTGTCTTCATTCTGGGATGTATTGTAATGTATTTGAGTCATGTCATACCCCGATGTTTATTTTGGGAAGTTTCTATAATGAGAAAGTCATGTCAAGTCATTGTGGGTAACCCTTCTATTGTTCAAGGGTTAAAGTCCCCACAGTTGTGGTACCATTGGCTTATTAGACCATCTTAATGAATTCGACCCTAGGTGAGTCATTGTAAGTTGGGGCAATAGTCCCCACCATTGTGTTACCCTCCTATTGGTCAGAGGAGGCAAAGTCCCCACAAGTGGTGGTGCACTAGGGTTATTAGACACTCCTAGAGATGTCGGATCTAGTAAGTAATTGTTAAGTGAGGCCGACATGATGGAGTGGGTTCCAAGTGAATAGAAGAATATAAATAGAGAGTGAGAGCCTCTCTATTTATCACTTGCAACACTCACACTCACTCATTGGGGCGCATGAGTGAGAGAGGAGAAGCTCTCTCAGTATGAGAGAGAGAGACTGCTGCTGTTGGGAGATCATCTTACTATTTTGGGATTTTTCTATTTTGGTGCTGATTCTATCTCTGAGGAAGTTGCGGGGTTTTATCCTTTATGGTTTCTGTTAAGTCAGTAAATTTTTCTCCATTTTTGGTTTATTTTCACCAGTTTTGGTTTGTTTTTCAATCTATCTCAGTCAATTTTTTTGGTTTTAAGTTTTAGTTTTGGTCTCCTTAGAAACTCTATGGGTGATTGAATAGGTTTTGAGCCCAATCTTTTAGGTTTTATTTGATTTTTGATGGTTTTTATATTTTAAAAGGGGTTAAAGAAGGTCATATTCTCAAAGTTGATTCATTAATGTGTTTAGAGAGCAGTTATACTTGTTTCTTAAACTTAGCAATTCTCTAAACCTTCGACAATTTGGCTGAAAGTTGAAAAACTGTGAGAATTTGGCTTGGCAGCTATTCTTGTAGTGCTAGAAATTTTTTTAACAAAGGGCGCGCTACAAGAATGTCACGGCCTTTTGTTTTTTCAAATTTCAAACGGATTTTCATCATGATTTTCATCTGGAAGTGACTGATCGCCTTGAGTGAGTGTTTTAACACGTGTTTACTGCAGTTTAAGCATGATTTTAGTTGGTTATCAGTCACGAAGCAGAACAGGCTCATCATTGCATAATATGCGGAATCAGTTGGACAGAAATCAGCAAATTCCGGTCTAAGCTGGCGAATTTCTCTTTCTATACGCATTATTATCGGAGATGAGTGCTCGTAATGCATATCAAAACGCTAAAGAGGTGGATTGTGTTCCTGTGAGGAGAAGACAGTGTTTTTAATGCCAACAAGAAATTAGGGCTTCTTAATTCACGCACCTGCAGTTAAGGAGATGATATGAAGACACCTGTATGCATGAGGAGAGACTGTTGATACCCCAAAACGAAGCTTTAAGCCACGACAGTTGAGTAATTGACAGGTATTCTGATATAAACCCTTATAACTGAAAAATTTGGGTTTTTCTCGCTGCACGATTATCTGGAGAAATTGGTTGCTGGAGATGATAGAATAGGTCATAAAATAAACTCTTCACCACAGAAATAGCTATCTGAAGCTATTATGAGGAATTTGCATGAACAGAGAAGCAAAGAATTCTTAAGTTTAAAGTTTACAGCCTGGGAAATTTTAATGACAGTTTAAACGAAGGTTGTTTATCATTTGCTCTCCAATACATTTGAAAGCTCTGACAGTGATGCATATTGGTTACAATAAGTTAATTGAATGGATTCTTCTCATGACCTAATGCCATTGTAAACCAGAATCTATAGGAAATAGCACTGAAAGGACTCCTAAACTGATTTGTTATGCTCATCTTTTACACAGAAGGTGTTCAGTTGGTTTGAAAAGCTGTTGAAAATTGTTATGATTTATAGTATCACTTGTTTGGAGAATTATGTTCGATTTCTTGGAGAACATATTGGCTTTCATATACAGGTTTTGATGGTAGTTTTGGCTAGGGTGAATACATTGCAGACAATGGTGTTCTTCTCCTTTTTTCATACAGGAAGTCTTCAGTTGGTCAAATAAACCTGTGGTTGATATTGCTCTTCCCAAAATTCTGAAGGTGTGAAGACTTCAGGGCTTGAAAATATAGACTGGATGATACACAGAGATTAAAGTGAAATACTGATATTAAAGCAGCCACATTCACTGACAATTTTCCATTACACTGAATAACCTGGACATTGTAGTGCTGTTTTGAGTGAGTTGAATCAGTGGTACTGTACTGAAGGAGGAGCTAATATTTGAATGCATATCATACTATTTGTCTCCTTAATCTTAAAATGAGAAGATTGAATGGCTAATATTCTGAAACAGTTCGACATTATGCTTGATGGTGCATTCTGAGATTAAGCAGTGTTGTATTCTTCTTATGACAGTTCTCATTTGTGGTTGATCTTGTCTCACAGTTTATTTATCCACTGACCTAGTTGTATGGTTGAGACAAGGGAACATTGACATTGCAGGCTTGTCCAGGTGTATAGCAGATTGTGAAGGAGCTCAAAGCACAAGAAGCCAGTTTACAAAACATTTCTGAAACCTAAAGCAAGACTGTTTCTATTTTCTGAAAGAAGAATATGGGGAAAAGTGGAAAGAGTGGTAAGGTCAACAGGGCTGAGCCCACAGATCTAACCTGGATTCAGAAGCTTCCTGACTGTGCAGAACTGTTTCAGCAGGCAGGTTGGTTGAAGTTTTTCAAGAAGATAGATGGTTTCAATGCTCAGGTGTCCTGAAAGTTTGCTAAGGGACTCAAAGATGATATGATCATGATGGATGCTTTGAAATTCAAATTGACTGTGGAGTTAATAGCAGAAGCTACTGAGATCAGCAATGAGGGGGAGCATTGGTTTAAAAAATTGCCTTTTGAGTTTGAACCCCAAAGATACCTATTGCCTAATGTGACTCCTGACTGGAACAAGGGTATCCTCATTCAAAATTTCAGGAAGGAGTGGATTGATCCCATAAGGATACTTTAAAGTTATGTGACCTGTGAAGGAAGATATTCATTTGTCTTTAAATATCATTTCAGGCTCTTGCAACACATAGTAGGAGTTTGTAAAATGAATCTACCCTTCTTTTTCTTAAAAAGCCTGCAGAAGATGTCAAGCAAGATAAAGCGGCATGATGATCACACCTCCCAGTCACTTTTTCACCATGGTCTCATAAAACTGATCATCACCACAGTGTTGCAACATGTGGGAAGGACTTGGGATTTCTTTTTGCTCTGGTCAGATGTTCATCCTCAAAAAGAAGATCAGTAGCCTAAGAGGCAGACTGATAAGGGGAAGGTAATGATGAAAAATCTAGGTCACTCAGTAAATTCTACAAGTAAAGATGATGTTAAAGCTAAGAAGGGGACAGAGCAAGAAGCAGGACAAGTAGAAGATGACAGTCAGCTCAAAGTGACTCCATATTCCTTTAAAAATAAGTACTCATTGTTTGCTAGAGAAGAAGTGCAGCCTTGTCTGAAATTGACATCACCAGCAGCACATTTTGAGCAAGCTAGGACTATTGATAAAGAGAGAGTTTCTACTCCTGAAGAGGAATTACAAACTAAACAAAGGAGCCCTCTTACCATATTATCTGAAGATGAAGGTTATTTATTGGAGGATGAATAGCAGATTGTTGAGAGAGAGCCAAGTACAGAAGCATGTGGAGACTTTCCTACCTCAAGGGTAAAATTAGCCAAATCTAAGAAAAAGAAAAGGAAGAATGTAGCTTCATATAGAAATCCCAAGACTAGACTTACTAATAAGCTAAGATGGAACATGAAAAAGTTACTTAACCCTAAACTAGCCAGACAGGAAGCTGTGGTGATTGAGTTTTCCTCCACTGAAGAAACAGGAATTGTTAAACAAGGCAGTAGAGGCAAGGGAAAGACAACTGCTAAGCCTTCACCCTCTTCTCAACCTGCAAATACAAAAATATTACAGTTAACAAGAGAGATTCAACAGTCCAAGATTAATTTATCTGAAATAGTGCTGGAGATAAGGAATAAACTTTCAAGACAGCTACAAGATGAAGAAGCTAGAATCTGTCCTTTTGAAAGTCACGATTGGGAGGATGAAGATGAACAGATACTCAGAGAAGCAGGAATTTTGGAGGGTCCTGGTGATTTTGCAGATTACACAGAATTTTTAATCAAAGAAGAAAGTATATCAGAGATCCCAAATTTTGATGAAGAGGATGTACAGGAAAGTATTCAGAAATATAGGAAACACATGAAACACCTGCAAGAAACTAATGATGGATTATTCAAAATTAATCAAGGGCTTGTAGCAGAATTGCTGGATGTTAAAGGTCATTTCCAAGAACTAGCAGAGGTATCTAAAGAGGTTCTTAAAAGAAAAAGGATGACTGACAAACACTGTTCAGAATTAGAAGGCACAATAAAGAATCTGCAGCAAGAGAACAGAAAGCTCACCCAAAAGATGATCAAGCTGGAGTAGGAGAAAAAGAAGACCAAAATACAACCTCAAAGGCTAGATGGCATTGACCTCCTTGTTGATGCAGCAAAGGAGGTATGAAGCTGTTATTAGTTAATGGTTACTTTTGATACACACTTTTGTTAAGCATTTGCTATTTTTAGTAATCATGTAATTTTGTAAAAAGTAACTTTTTACTTTACCTAGCTTAGTGATTCGATGGAGGTAGTTAGTGGATAAGACCTAACTGATTTTGGGAGAACTTTCATATTTAGATGAGTTAGCAAGACATTGTGAGGGTTCTGGATTTTGGGAGCACTAGGAGGTCTGCTAGCTGCTTGTACTATCAGACTTGTTCAGAGAACTGGTACTGTAACTCTTATATACATTTTCTGATGAAATAATGTGATATATGAATATTTCCCCCACATTTTGTCTATGTTGGCTTTGTTATTGAGCATGTTTTGCTTCTTAAATGGTAATTTCATTGCTAGTTGATGTCTTTTTCTGGTAATGTTTATCTTTTAATGTATGAACCACAGCATAGTATCTTTGTTGGATTTTTGTGATATGTTTGGGCATCTTTATCAGTTTATGTCTATGATTTAGTTGTTGCTTTTACTCTGAATGTATTCCCTGCATGATCTTTAAGCTTACAACCAAAAACACATAAACAAAACCCTAAACCCTAGTTTGAATTGAGTTTTTCTCTTGAGATTGTGTTGGCTTGTTACCCTAGCCTTAGTAACAATTTCTGACACAAACATCTTTGGCGTCGTTGCCGGGGATGAAGCTGAAGCATATCTTCCCTGGGATACTTATCATTTTTCCTGGTTTAAGAGGTGGACTTGAACCAGCATCTTTGAAGGCTATTTTCACCAGAAAAGTTGTCACAGTGGCTTCTAGAAGTATTGGAACCAGGAGTAGACCTACATCTCCCTTGCTACTGGGTGTGACAGACCCTGAAAAGATTATAAAAACTGCAAGAAAACTCAGAATGTCCCAATCTTTACCAGCTTCTTGTGACCCTCACCAGTTGGGTGATTCATTAGACCCAGCTGAAGACTCACCTTGGATAAAACCCACCATTCCTGAAAGTACTTTTCAAGTTTTTACCAATCCTGAAACCTTTCTTAAAGCTAAGACTGTTTCTCCTGGGAAAATACCCCTTTTCCAGCTTAAAGTAGGAAAAATCCCTTTCCAAGCAAGTTCCAGTCAAGTTTCTTCTTCTTCAAAACCTTAGTCTAAACCTCAGTCCACAATGGCAGCTCAGAATCCTCCTATGGATATGATGGATAGAATGGTGGCAACCAGGTATGCCCCATTAGTATTACCCCAGCCTTTACATGCCTTACCTGGAGGAGATTATCAGAAGTACATGCCCAGATTCAATGGACAAGGTGAAACAACTGCATAAGAACATTGGGAAGCCTTTCTGAGTTATGCAGATAATCAGAACATTGAAATTAAAGATGTATGGATGAGGGTATTTGTGCAAAGTCTGGATGGAGATGTAAGAAAGTGGTTGAGAGAGTTGCCTGCCAACTCTATTACCATAATTGAAGAGCTCCAAGACCTATTTCTGAGACAGTGGGGAGACACCAAGGACCATACCTATTATATCACTGAGTTTGGTTCCCTCAGAAGAAAGAAGGATGAGACTGTTGCTGATTTCTCAAAAAGATTTAATAAAATGTATAGTAGGATCCCATCAGAAATTAAACCTACTGAAACATCAGCCAAGCTGACTTATGCAAATGCATTTGACCATGAATTCTCACTATTACTCAGAGAAAGAAGGCCTATCACTCTGCTGAACATGCAAGATGCAGCATTGGAAGTAGAGTCTAATTTGCTGGCTTCTAACAGGCTTAAAAAAGAAACACCTCAGTAGCAGTATGAAAGAAAGGGAAAGAAAGAAGCTGTTTCAACAAGTGCTGCTCCTCAGTCTGCTGAAGCCAAAATAGATGAAATGGCTAAACTTGTGAAGATTCTCACTGCCAAGCTCAACAAATTAGAACTTGAAAAGAATTCAACTAAACCTGCTCAAGAAGCTCTGAGGAATCCCAATAACCAAAATCAATTTAGGAGGCAGTTTGCTCCTAGATTCATGCCAAGGGAGCGAAGGAATAATGACATCTAGCAAGAGAGGAGAGAGAATGAAGAGCAAAAAGTGCCCCCATCTTTTCAGAATAATTTAGCTGATGAAGAGGAGGTTGATGAATAGCTCCTCTTTGAGGAGACCGAAACTGACCAAGACATGAATCACTTTGGACATGGTTTATCCATAGGTTTTGTAACAGAAGAAGATTTTCTGAATTCTGAATTTTATGATGCTGATTTGTATGAAGTTGAAGATGATTTAGAATTTCAGAAAACTGCCGTAAATGCTACTGCTAATCAGAATGGAATTAAGAAGACCATTAATCTCAGATCTGGTCCGAAACAAGTAGTCCAAGCTCCCAAGAAGAAAGCTGTTGTACCTGCTGCAAATGTTCCTGATAAACAAGTTGCTGATCCTATCACAGAGAAGAAGCGGCCTGCAGACAAGTCCAAGAAGAATGCTGAAATTGAAGAGGTAAACAGGTCAGCTCAGAATTTCAATTTGGAAACTGAATTAGGAAAATTGAAAATTCCTGTTCCATTGACTGAACTTATAAAGAATCCATCTTATAAAAAAACAGTTTTAAAAGTTATGAATTCTTCTAGTAGTCAGCCTGCTGCTAGTGGTCAGCCTGTTTCTGATATTGTAAATTTACAAGAAGAAAGCCCAAAGATATTCATTGGATCTACCTTAGCTGAGAAAATAGAAAATGAAGCTGGCACCTCTCCTCCCTTCTATGTTACCTTAACTGTCCATGACCAGATGATTCATAATTGCCTATTAGACTCTGGAGCATCCCATAATTTAATGCCCAAAGCTGTGATGGAAGCCCTTGGTCTCAGTATCACCAAACCTTACCATGACTTATATGCCTTTGACTCCCGACCTGTTAAGTGTCTAGGGGTAATTAAAGACATGGTTGTTAACCTTACTCAGCTGCCCATGAAGAGTGTCATAATGGATGTTGTTGTAGCAGACATCACACCCAAGTTTGGTATGCTTCTTTCAAGATCCTGGGCAAAGAAGGTAGGAGGAACCTTACAGATGGATCTCTCATATGCCACCATTCCTGTTTTTGGTGGAGAAAATAGGTGACTTTACAGAGAACTACAGTTTGCCTACATTGTCACAGATGATAAAAACGCCACTAATCATCCATTGTACTCTTTTGACAAAGATCTAGGGACTTGTATGTTGAATTTCAGTGATGAAGAAAATTCTGTTGGCCTTTTACAAGTTGAAAAAGAAAAACCAATGAAACATTGCAGAGAAGAAGAAGATCAGCTATGGGAATTGTATTTTGATGGATCCTCTTGCAAAGAGGGTGCTGGAGATGGAGTTTTGCTCATTTCTCCTAGAGGTGAAACAGTGAAACTCATGTATAAGCTGGAATTTGTTACCACTAACAACACTGCTGAATATGAAGCTTTGATATTAGGACTGAAAGTTGCTAAAGACTTCGGCATTCAGCAAATTACTGCATATGGCGACTCCGAGTTGGTTGTTCGACATGTCAAGAACAACTATCAAGTAAAGCAGGATTTGTTGAAGGTCTACAGGAATGAGGTATGGGCTATGCTTGACAATTATTTCATAGCATTTAATATCACTCATATTCCAATAAATCACAATGAGATTGCAGACTCTTTAGCTTTGGCTGCCTCATACTTCAAAATTCCTAAAACTACTCAGTTAAGGTATCCTATAGAGGTAAGGTACAGACCATGTGTTCCTGACAATGTGAAACACTGGAGGGTTTTCGAAGATGATATTGAAATCAAGAAATTTCTTGAGCTTACAGATGAGTTTTCCAATGCTCAAATTGATAAAGATAAAGGAGAAGAACAGGAAAGTGAGTCTGCTGAAAATGTTTCTGCTGACAATGAGTTTCCTGAAGGTGAGATTGCAGGTCATAAGATCATTGAGTTGAAGTGTAATTTTATCCCTAAAGGTTTAGTGCCTTTAGAAATAATTTTTACCAAAGATGACACCCCTTCAAAGCCAGTGGTTCAATCTTTGGAAGACAATGTAGTGGACTGCAATATTGGTACTGCAGAAAACCCAAGAATGGTAAAAAATTCTAAATCTCTGACAGCTGAGCAAAGGAGCAGAGATATTAAGCTTTTGAAAGAATATGTGGATGTATTTTCATGGTCCTATGAAGAATTAAAAACCTATGACACAGCAATTATTTAGCATAAGGTTCCCTTGAAGCCCAATGTCAAGCCTTTCCGACAGAAATTGAGAAGGATAAACCCAGCCTTATTCCCTGTGATTGAAAAAGAGATTAAAAAGTTACTGGATGCCTAGATAATAGTGCCTCTCGGGTACTCTTCCTGGGTTGCAAATCTTGTACCTGTCAGGAAAAAGAATGGGGAGATTAGACTGTGTGTTGATTTCAGGAATCTTAACAGATCTTCATTAAAAGACAACTATCCTTTGCCAAAGATTGAACAGGTCTTACAGCAGATAGTGGGAGCACAGAGAATTTCCATGGTGGATGGATTTTTAGGGTACAATCAGGTTGCCATGCACCTTGATGACAGAGAAAAAACAACATTTAGCACCCCCTGGGGAACCTTCATGTACGATAAGATGCCCTTTGGTCTGATGAATGCTGGAGCAACTTTTCATAGGGCAATGGACATTGCATTTGAAGGTGAGAAAGATAAGTTTGTTGTCATTTATTTAGATGACATTACTGTGTTCTCACAGTCTGATGATGAGCACTTAAAACATTTGAGGCAAACTTTTCAGAAATGCAGAAAATTTGGATTGTCTTTAAACCCCAAGAAATCTCATTTTGCTGTGCAAGAAGGCAGACTGTTGGGTCATTTGGTGTCTGCTGATGGCATTAGGATTGATCGTGAGAGAGTCAAAGCAATACTAAAGATCAGTTTTCCTAGGAGCAAAAAGGATGTGCAATCATTTATTGGCAAGATAAATTTTCTGCGGTGGTTCATTCCTAATTTTGCTGAGACCATTAAACAAATCACAACAATGTTAAAGAAGGTCCAAGAGGTTAAATGGAATGTTGAAGCAAAGGAAGCTTTTGAAAAAATAAAGGTGGCTCTGACTGAAGCACCTATTCTGGTAAGTCCTGATTTTACCAAGGAATTCTTTACTTTTTCTTTTGCTTCAGCAGATACAGTTGCAGCTGTCTTACTTCAGAAAAACAAGGAAGGACTAGAACAGCCCATTGCCTTTTTCAGTAAGACTCTCAAGGATTCTGAACTGAAGTACAACATTCTGGAAAAACAAGCCTATGCTTTGGTGAAAGCTCTGAAATTTTTCAGAATTTATATTCTTCATTCAAAGGTGATTTCATTTGTTCCAAATGCAGCAGTGAAAGATGTTCTGACCCAGCCTGATAGTGAAGGAAAGAGGGGAAAGTGGATTTCCAAGATTATGGAATATGAGGTGGAAATCAGACCTACAAAGCTGGTCAAAGGACAAGGATTGGCCAAACTGCTGGCTGACTCAAATTGTCAAGCACTAGGATTACATGTTATGGCAGAAGAATCAGCACCTGAAGGAAAGCAAGCAATGCTGGAGAAAGAAATAATCATGGACTCTTATTCATCTTCTGATTGGTATGCTGATATTGTTTATTTCCTGTTATTTTTGCAATGCCGAGAACACTTATATAGGAAGGCTGCTAGATCTCTGAAACTGAAAGCTACTAAATATTGTTTGCTGGAGGATCAATTGTTTTGGAAAGACCCAGGAGGTATCTTGTTAAGGTGCTTGGATCAAGCTGAAATAGGGGAAGTAATTTCAGAATCTCATGAAGGAGCTTGTGGAGGGAATAAATATTGGAAAACCACAGCTTACAAAATTTTGAGAGCTGGATACTATTGGCCCTCCCTCTTCTCAGATGTTTTGCCAGCAGGTAAGAAATTGCATACCTTGTCAAAAGTTTGCAGGTAAACATAAATTATTATCCTTGCCATTGAAGCCTATTGCAGTTAATGCCCCTTTTCAGCAATGGGGTCTGTATTTTATTGGAGAGATAAATCCAGCATCTTTCGGACAGCATCATTGGATTCTAACAGCCACAGATTTCTTCACAAAGTGGGTAGAAGCCATTCCTACAAGGAATGCTACAGATAAGGTGATTATGGAGTTCATTGAAGACAATATCCTGAGTAGATTTGGCTTCCCACAAAGATTAATAACTGATAATGCCAAAGCATTTAAATCCAAGGCAATGGTGGCTTTCTATGAGAAAAATGGCATTATTTTGAAACACTCAACTCCCTATTATCCTCAGGGAAATGGCCAGGCTGAATCATCCAACAAGAATGTCATTCAAAGCATTAATAAATTGCTGAAACATAACAAAAGGTCTTTGGATTCAATGCTGAAATATGCATTGTGGGCAGACATGATTACAGTAAAGCAGGCCATTGGTACTTCTCCTTTTCATCTAGAATATGGCACAAAGGCAGTGTTCCCCGTTCAGTTGGGGATTCCAGTGATGAAATTCCTCCAAAACTCTCAAGAGGAACCAGATGACATGCAAAGGAGGATCTTTGAGATGATAGAGTTGCAGCAGCATAGAGAGAAGGTGGACAAAGAAGCTCAGTTGTACAGAGCTAAGGTAAAAAACAGGTTTGACAAAAGAGTTAAAGAGCATACTTTTTTAGAAGGAGAGTTGGTTTTAAGATGGGATGCAAGAAAGGAACAGAAAGGTAAGCATGGAAAATTTGATAATCTTTGGTTTGGCCCCTTTCTAATATCAAAAATTTTGGAAAATAATACATTCATCTTCCAGTCCTTGGAAGGTGAGGAATTGCTCAGCCCTTTTAATGGGCGATTCCTCAAACATTTTTACAGTTTATGAGATCATTTTCACTCTTCATTGTACATACCGGTGTGAGTGAGGTTGAATAAAGACTCCATATCCCAATGGAAGTTTGCAGTTAGGTAAATAAAGGACAGAAGGCACTGGTCTACAGGTTCTTGAAGCCTCACAGGGAGGACTTCATCCCGCAGCTGGAGCCAGATGTTAAGTCAGTAAATTTTTCTCCATTTTTGGTTTATTTTCCCCAGTTTTGGTTTCTTTTTCAATCTATCTCAGTCAAATTTTTTGGTTTTAAGTTTTAGTTTTGGTCTCCTTAGAAACTCTATGGGTGATTGAATAGGTTTTGAGCCCAATCTTTTAGGTTTTATTTGATTTTTGATGATTGTTTTCTATTTTAAAAGGGGTTAAAAAAGGTCATATTCTCAAAGTTGATTCATTGATGTGTTTAGAGATCAGTTATACTTGTTTCTTAAACTTAGCAATTCTCTAAACCTCCGACAATTTGGCTGAAAGTTGAAAAACTGCGAGAATTTGGCTTGGCAGCTATTCTTGTAGCGCTAGACAAAATTTTAACAAAGGGCATGCTACAAGAATGTCGCGGCCGTTTGTTTTTTCAAATTTCAAACGGATTTTCATCATGATTTTCATCTGGAAGTGACTGATCGCCTTGAGTGAGTGTTTTAACACGTGTTTACTGCAGTTTAAGCATGATTTTAGTTGTTTATCAGTCATGAAGCAGAACAAGCTCATCATTGCATAATATGCAGAATCAGTTGGACAGAAATCAGCAAATTCCGGCCTAAGCTGGCAAATTTCTCTTTCTATATGCATTATTATCGGAGATGAGTGCTCGTAATGCATATCAAAATGCTAAAGAGCTGGATTGTGTTCCTGTGAAGAGAAGACAGTGTTTTTAACGCCAGCAAGAAATTAGGGCTTCTTAATTCACGCACCTGCAGTTAAGGAGATGATATGAAGACACCTGTATGCATGAGGAGAGACTATTGATACCCAAAAATGAAGCTTTAAGCCACAACAGTTGAGTAATTGACAGGTATTCTGATATAAACCCTTATAACTGAAAAATTTGGGTTTTTCTCGCTGCACGATTATCTGGAGAAATTGGTTGCTGGAGATGATAGAATAGGTCATAAAATAAACTCTTCACCACAGAAATATCTATCTGAAGCTATTATGAGGAATTTGCATGAACAGAGCAGCAAAGAATTCTTAAGTTTAAAGTTTACAGCCTGGGAAATTTTAATGACAGTTTAAACGAAGGTTGTTTATCATTTGCTCTCCAATACATTTGAAAGCTCTGATAGTGATGCATATTGGTTACAATAAGTTAATTGAATGGATTCTTCTCATGACCTAATGCCAGTGTAAACCAGAATCTACAGGAAATAGCACTGAAAGGACTCCTAAACTGATTTGTTATGCTCATCTTTTACACAGAAGGTGTTTAGTTGGTTTGTTCAGTTGGTTTGAAAAGCTGTTGAAAATTGTTATGATTTATAGTATCACTTGTTTGGATAATTATGTTCGATTGCTTGGAGAACATATTGGCTTTCATATACAGGTTTTGATGGGAGTTTTGGCTAGGGTGAATACATTGCAGACAATGGTGTTCTTCTCCTTTTTTCATACAGGAAGTCTTCAGTTGGCCAAATAAACCTGTGGTTGATATTGCTCTTCCCAAAATTCTGAAGGTGTGAAGACTTCAGGGCTTGAAAATATAGACTGGATGATACACAGAGATTAAAGTGAAATACTGATATTAAAGCAGCCACATTCACTGACAATTTTCCATTACACTGAATAACCTGGACATTGCAGTGCTGTTTTGAGTGAGTTCAATCAGTGATACTATACTGAAGGAGGAGCTAATATTTGAATGCATATAATACTGTTTGTCTCCGTAATCTTAAAATGAGAAGATTGAATGGCTAATATTCTGAAACAGTTCGACGTTATGCTTGATGGTGCATTCTGAGATTAAGCAGTGTTGTATTCTTCTTATGACAGTTCTCATTTGTGGTTGATCTTGTCTCACAGTTTGTTTATCCACTGACCTAGTTGTATGGTTGAGACAAGGGAACATTGACATTGCAGGCTTGTCCAGGTGTATAGCAGATTGTGAAGGAGCTCAAAGCACAAGAAGCCAGTTTACAAAACATTTCTGAAACCTAAAGCCAGACTGTTTCTGTTTTCTGAAAGAAGAATATGGGGAAAAGTGGCAAAAGTGGTAAGGTCAACAGGGTTGAGCCCACAGATCTAACCTGGATTCAGAAGCTTCCTGACTATGCAGAACTGTTTCAGCAGGCAGGTTGGTTGAAGTTTTTCAAGAAGATAGATGGTTTCAATGCTCAGGTGTCCTGCAAGTTTGCTAAGGGACTCAAAGATGATATGATCATGATGGATGCTTTGAAATTCAAATTGACTGTGGAGTTAATAGCAGAAGCTACTGAGATCAGCAATGAGGGGGAGTATTGGTTTAAAAAATTACCTTTTGAGTTTGAACCCCAAAGATACCTATTACCTAATGTGACTCCTCACTGGAACAAGGGTATCCTCATTCAAAATTTCAGGAAGGAGTGGATTGAGCCCCTAAGGATACTTCAAAGTTATGTGACCTGTGAAGGTAGATATTCATTTGTCTTTAAATATCATTTCATGTTCTTGCAACACATAGTAGGAGTTTCTAAAATGAATCTGCCCTTCTTTTTCTTAAAAATCCTGCAGAAGATGTCAAGCAAGATAAAGCAGCATGATGATCACACCTCCCAGTCACTTTTTCACCATGGTCTCATAAAACTGATCATCACCACAGTGTTGCAACATAAGGGAAGGAATTGGGATTTCTTTTTGCTCTGGTCAGATGTTCATCCTCAAAAAGAAGATCAGTAGCCTAAGAGGCAGACTGATAAGGGGAAGGTAATGATGAAAAAGCTAGGTCACTCAGTAAAATCTACAAGTAAAGATGATGTTAAAGCTAAGAAGGGGACAGAGCAAGAAGCAGGACAAGTAGAAGATGACAGTCAGCTCAAAGTGACTCTAGATTCCTTTAAAAATAAGTACTCATTGTTTGCTAGAGAAGAAGTGCAGCCTTGTCTGAAATTGACATCACCAGCAGCACATTTTGAGCAAGCTAGGACTATTGATAAAGAGAGGTGTGCTACTCCTGAAGAGGAATTACAAACTAAAAAAAGGAGCCCTCTTACCATATTATCTGAAGATGAAGGTTATTTATTGGATGATGAATAGCAGATTGTTGAGACAGATCCAAGTACAGAAGCATGTGGAGACTTTCCTACCTCAAGGGTAAAATTAGCCAAATCTAAGAAAAAGAAAAGGAAGAATGTAGCTTCATATAGAAATCCCAAGACTAGACTTACTAATAAGCTAAGATGGAACATGAAAAAGTTACTTAACCCTAAACTAGCCAGACAGGAAGCTGTGGTGATTGAGTTTTCCTCCAGTGAAGAAACAGGAATTGTTAAACAAGGAAGTAGAGGCAATGGAAAGACAACTGCTAAGCCTTCACCCTCTTCTCAACCTGCAAATACAAAAATATTACAGTTAGCAAGAGAGATTCAACAGTCCAAGATTAATTTATCTGAAATAGTGCTGGAGATAAGGAATAAACTTTCAAGACAGCTACAAGATGAAGAAGCTAGAATCTGTCCTTTTGAAAGTCACGATTGGGAGGATGAAGATGAACAGATACTCAGAGAAGCAGGAATTTTGGAGGGTCCTGGTGATTCAGCAGATTACACAGACTTTTTAATGAAAGAAGAAAGTATATCAGAGATCCCAAATTTTGATGAAGAGGATGTACAGGAAAGTATTCAGAAATATAGGAAACACATGAAACACCTGCAAGAAACTAATGATGGATTATTCAAAATTAATCAAGGGCTTGTAGAAGAATTGCTGGATGTTAAAGGTCATTTCCAAGAACTAGCAGAGGTATCTAAGGAGGTTCTAAAAAGAAAACGGATGAATGACAAACACTGTTCAGAATTAGAAGGCACAATAAAGAATCTGCAGCAAGAGAACAGCAAGCTCACCCAAAAGATGATCAAGCTGGAGCAGGAGAAAAAGAAGACCAAAAGACAACCTCAAAGGATAGATAGCATTGACCTCCTTGTTGATGCAGCGAAGGAGATATGAAGCTATTATTAGTTAATGGTTACTGTTGATCCACACTTTTATTAAGCATTTGCTATTTTTAGTAATCATGTAATTTTGTAAAAAGTAACTTTTTACTTTACCTAGCTTAGTGATTCGATGGAGGTAGCTAGTGGATAAGACCTAACTGATTTTGGGAGAAATTTCCTATTTAGATGAGTTAGCAAGACATTGTGAGGGTTTTGGATTTTGGGAGCATTAGGAGGTCTGCTAGCTGCTTGTACTATTAGACTTGTTCAGAGAACTGGTACTGTAACTCTTATATACATTTTCTGATGAAATAATGTGATATATGACTCTTTCCCCCACATTTTGTCTATGTTGGCTTTGTTATTGAGCATGTTTTGCTTCTTAAATGGTAATTTCATTGCTAGTTGATGTCTTTTTCTGGTAATGCTTATCTTTTAATGTATGAACCACAACATAGTATCTTTGTTGGATTTTTGTGATATGTTTTGGCATCTTTATTAGTTTATGTCTATGATTTAGTTGTTGCTTTTACTCTGAATGTATTCCCTGCATGATCTTTAAGCTTACAACCAAAAACACATAAACAAAACCCTAAACCCTAGTTTGAATTGAGTTTTTCTCTTGAGATTGTATTGGCTTGTTACCCTAGCCTTAGTAACAATTTCTGACACAAACATCTTTGGCGTCGTTGCCGGGGACGAAGCTGAAGCATATCTTCCCGGGGATACTTATCATTTTTCATGGTTTAAGAGGTGGACTTGAACCAGCTTCTTTGAAGGCTATTTTCACCAGAAAAGTTGTCACAGTGGCTTCTAGAAGTATTGGAACCAGGAGCAGACCTACATCTCCCTTGCTACTGGGTGTGACAGACCCTGAAAAGATTATAAAAACAGCAAGAAAACTCAGAAGGTCCCAATCTTTACTAGCTTCTTGTGACCCTCACCAGTTGGGTCATTCATTAGACCCAGCTGAAGAGTCACCTTGGATAAAACCCACCATTCATGAAAGTACTTTTCAAGTTTTTACCAATCCTGAAACCTTTCTTAAAGATAAGACTGTTTCTCCTGTGAAAATACCCCTTTTCTAGCTTAAAGTAGGAAAAATCCCTTTCCAAGCAAGTTCCAGTCAAGTTTCTTCTTCTTCAAAACCTCAGTCTAAACCTCAGTCCACAATGGCAGCTCAGAATCCTCCTATGGATGTGATGGATAGAATGGTGGCAGCCAAGTATGCCCCATTAGTATTACCCCAGCCTTTACATGCCTTACCTGGAGGAGATTATCAGAAGTACATGCCCAGATTCAATGGACAAGGTGAAACAACTGCAGAAGAACATTGGGAAGCCTTTCTGAGTTATGCATATAATCAGAACATTGAAATTAAAGATGTATGGATGAGGGTATTTGTGCAGAGTCTGGATGGAGATGTAAGAAAGTGGTTTAGAGAGTTTCCTACCAACTCTATTACCATAATTGAAGAGCTCCAAGACCTATTTCTGAGACAGTGGGGAGACACCAAGGACCATACCTATTATATCACTGAGTTTGGTGCCCTCAGAAGAAAGAAGGATGAGACTGTTGCTGATTTCTCAAAAAGATTTAATAAAATGTATAGTAGGATCCCAGCAGAAATTAAACTTACTGAAACATCAGCCAAGCTGACTTATGCAAATGCATTTGACCATGAATTCTCACTATTACTCAGAGAAAGAAGGCCTATCACTCTGCTGAGCATGCAAGATGCAACATTGGAAGTAGAGTCTAATTTGCTGGCTTCTAACAGGCTTAAAAAAGAAACACCTGAGCAGCAGTATGAAAGAAAGGGAAAGAAAGAAGCTGTTTCAACAAGTGCTGCACCTCAGTTTGCTGAAGCCAAAATAGATGAAATGGCTAAACTTGTGAAGATTCTCACTGCCAAGGTCAACAAATTAGAACTTGAAAAGAATTCAACTAAACCTGCTTAAGAAGCTCCGAGGAATCCCAATAACCAAAATCAATTTAGGAGGCAGTTTGCTCCTAGATTCATGCCAAGGGAGCGAAGGAATAATGGCATCCAGCAAGAGAGGAGAGAGAATGAAGAGCAAAAAGTTCCCCCACCTTTTCAGAATAATTTAGCTGATGAAGAGGAGGTTGATGAACAGCTCCTCTTTGAGGAGACTGAAACTGACCAAGACATGAATCACTTTGGACATGGTTTATCCATAGGTTTTGTAACAGAAGAAGATTTTCTGAATTCTGAATTTTATGATGCTGATTTGTATGAAGTTGAAGATGATTTAGAATTTCAGAAAACTACTGTAAATGCTGCTACTAATCAGAATGGAATTAAGAAGACCATTAATCTCAGATCTGGTCCGAAACAAGTAGTCCAAGCTCCCAAGAAGAAAGCTGCTGTACCTGCTGCAAATGTTCCTGATAAACAAGTTGCTGATCCTATCACAGAGAATAAGCAGCCTGCAGAAAAGTCCAAGAAGAATGCTAAAATTGAAGAGGTAAACAAGTCAGCTCAGAATTTCAATTTGGAAACTGAATTAGGAAAATTGAAAATTCCTGTTCCATTGACTGAACTTATAAAGAATCCATCTTATAAACAAACAGTTTTAAAAGTTATGAATTCTGCTAGTAGTCAGCCTGCTGCTAGTGGTCAGCCTGTTTCTGATATTGTAAATTTACAAGAAGAAAGCCCAAAGATATTCATTGAATCTGCCTTAGCTGAGAAAACGGAAAATGAAGCTGGTGCCTCTCCTCCCTTCTATGTTACCTTAATTGTCCATGACCAGATGATTCATAATTGCCTATTAGACTCTGGAGCATCCCATAATTTAATGCCCAAAGCTGTGATGGAAGCCCTTGGTCTCAGTATCACCAAACCTTACCATGACTTATATTCCTTTGACTCCCGACCTGTTAAGTGTCTAGGGGTAATTAAAGACATGGTTGTTAACCTTACTTAGCTGCCCATGAAGAGTGTCATAATGGATGTTGTTGTAGCAGACATCACACCCAATTTTGGTATGCTTCTTTCAAGATCCTAGGCAAAGAAGGTAGGAGGAACCTTACAGATGGATCTCTCATATGCCACCATTCCTGTTTTTGGTGGAGAAAATAGGAGACTTTACAGAGAACTACAGTTTGCCTACATTGTCACAGATGATAAAAACCCCACTAATCATCCATTGTACTTTGTTGACAAAGATCTAGGGACTTGCATGTTGAATTTCAGTGATGAAGAAAATTCTGTTGGCCTTTTACAAGTTGAAAAAGAAAAACCAGTGAAACATTGCAGAGAAGAAGAAGATCAACTGTGGGAATTGTATTTTGATGGATCCTCTTGAAAAGAGGGTGCTGGAGCTGGAGTTTTGCTCATTTCTCCTGGAGGTGAAACAGTGAAACTCATGTATAAGCTGGAATTTGTTACCACTAACAACACTGCTGAATATGAAGCTCTGATATTAGGACTGAAAGCTGCTAAAGACTTGGGCATTCAGCAAATTACTGCATATGGCGACTCCGAGTTGGTTGTTCGACAGGTCAAGAACAACTATCAAGTAAAGCAGGATTTTTTGAAGGTCTACAGGAATGAGGTATGGGATATGCTTGACAATTATTTCATAGCATTTAATATCACTCATATTCCAAGAAATCACAATGAGACTGCAGACTCTTTATCTTTGGCTGCATCATACTTCAAAATTCCTAAAACTACTCAGTTAAGGTATCCTATAGAGGTAAGGTACAGACCATGTGTTCCTGACAATGTGAAACACTGGAGGGTTTTCAAAGATGATATTGAAATCAAGAAATTTCTTGAGCTTACAGATGAGTTTGCCAATGCTCAAATTGATCAAGATGAAGGAGAAGAACAGGAAAGTGAGTCTGCTGAAAATGTTTCTGCTGAAAATGAGTTTCCTGAAGGTGAGATTGCAGGTCATAAGATCATTGAGTTGAAGAGTAATTTTATCCCTAAAGTCTTAGTGCCTTTAGAAAGAATTTTTACCAAAGATGACACCCCTTCAAATCCAGTGGTTCAGTCTTCGGAAGACAATGTAGTGGACTGCAATATTGGTACTGCAGAAAACCCAAGAATGGTAAAAAATTCTAAATCTCGGACAGCTGAGCAAAGGAGCAGATATATTAAGCTTTTGAAAGAATATGTGGATGTATTTGCATAGTCCTATGAAGAATTAAAAACATATGACACAGCAATTATTCAGCATAAGGTTCCCTTGAAGCCCAATGTCAAGCCTTTCCGACAGAAATTGAGAAGGATAAACCCAGCCTTATTCCCTGTGATTGAAAAAGAGATTAAAAAGTTACTGGATGCCAAGATAATAGTGCCTCTCAGGTACTCTTCCTGGGTTGCAAATCTTGTACCTATCAGGAAAAAGAATGGGGAGATTAGACTGTGTGTTGATTTTAGGAATCTTAACATATCTTCATTAAAAGACAACTATCCTTTGCCAAAGATTGAACAGGTCTTACAGTAGGTAGTGGGAGCACAGAGAATTTCCATGGTGGATGGATTTTCAGGGTACAATCAGGTTGCCATGCACCCTGATGACAGAGAAAAAATAGCATTTACCACCCCCTGGGGAACCTTCATGTACGATAAGATGCCCTTTGGTCTGATGAATGCTGGAGCAACTTTTCAGAGGGCAATGGACATTGAATTTGTAGGTGAGAAAGATAAGTTTGTTGTCATTTATTTAGATGAAATTACTGTGTTCTCATAGTTTGATGATGAGCACTTAAAACATTTGAGGCAAACTTTTCAGAAATGCAGAAAATTTGGACTGTCTTTAAAGCCTAAGAAATCTCATTTTGCTGTGCAAGAAGGCAGATTGTTGGGTCATTTGGTGTCTGCTGGTGGCATTAGGATTGATCCTGAGAGATTCAAAGCAATACTAAAGATCAGTTTGCCCAGGAGAAAAAAGGATGTGCAATCATTTATTGGCAAGATAAATTTTCTGCGGTGGTTCATTCCTAATTTTGCTGAGACCATTAAACAAATCACAGCAATGTTAAAGAAGGACCAAGAGGTTAAATGGACTGTTGAAGCAAAGGAAGCTTTTGAAAAAATAAAGGTGGCTCTGACTGAAGCACTTGTTCTGGCAAGTCCTGATTTTACCAAGGAATTCTTTACTTTTTCTTTTGCTTCAACAAATACAGTTGCAGCTATCTTACTTCAGAAAAACAAGGAAGGACTAGAACAGCCCATTGCCTTTTTCAGTAAGACTCTCAAGGATTCTGAACTGAAGTACAACGTTCTGGAAAAACAAGCCTATGCTTTGGTGAAAGCTCTGAAATTTTTCAGAATTTATATTCTTCATTCAAAGGTGATTTCATTTGTTCCAAATGCAGCAGTGAAAGATGTTTTGACCCAGCCTGACAGTGAAGGAAAGAGGGGAAAGTGGATTGCCAAGATTATGGAATATGAGGTGGAAATCAGACCTACAAAGCTGGTCAAAGGACAAGGATTGGCCAAACTGCTGGCTGACTCAAATTGTCAAGCACTAGGATTACATGTTATGGCAGAAGAATCAGCACCTGAAGGAAAGCAAGCAATGCTGGAGAAAGAAAGAATCATGGACTCTTATTCATCTTCAGATTGGTATGCTGATATTGTTTATTTCTTGTTATTTTTACAATGCCCAGAACACTTAGATAGGAAGGCTGCCAGATCTCTGAAACTGAAAGCTACTAAATATTGTTTGCTGGAGGATCAATTGTTTTGGAAAGACCCAAGAGGTATCTTGTTAAGGTGCTTGGATCAAGCTGAAATAGGGGAAGTAATTTCAGAATCTCATGAAGGAGCTTGTGGAGGGCATAAATATTGGAAAACCACAGCTTACAAAATTTTGAGAGCTGGATACTATTGGCCCTCCCTCTTCTCGGATGTTTACCAGCAGGTAAGAACTTGCATACCTTGTCAAAAGTTTGCAGGTAAACAGAAATTATTATCCTTTCCATTGAAGCCTATTGCAGTTAATGCCCCTTTTCAGCAATGGGGTCTGGATTTTATTGGAGAGATAAATCCAGCATCTTCCGGACAACATCATTGGATTCTGACAGCCACAGATTTCTTCACAAAGTGGGTAGAAGCCATTCCTACAAGGAATGCTATAGATAAGGTGATTATGGAGTTCATTGAAGACAATATCCTGAGTAGATTTGGCTTCCCACACAGATTAATAACTGATAATGCCAAAGCATTTAAATCCAAGGCAATGGTGGCTTTCTGTGAGAAAAATGGCATTATTTTGAAACACTCAACTCCCTATTATCCTCAGGGAAATGGCCAGGATGAATCATCCAACAAGAATGTCATTCAAAGCATTAAGAAATTGCTGAAACATAACAAAAGGTCTTTGGATTCAATGCTGAAATATGCATTGTGGGCAGACAGGATTACATTAAAGCAGGCCATTGGTACTTCTCCTTTTCAGCTAGTATATGGCACAGAGGCAGTGTTCCCCGTTCAGGTTGGGATTCCAGTGATGAAATTCCTCCAAAACTCTCAAGAGGAACCAGATGACATGCAAAGGAGGATCTTTGAGATGATAGAGTTGCAGCAGCATAGAGAGAAGGTGGACAAAGAAGCTCAGCTGTACAGAGCTAAGGTAAAAAACAGGTTTGACAAAAGAGTTAAAGAGCATACTTTTTCAGAAGGAGAGTTGGTTTTAAGATGGGATGCAAGAAAGGAACAGAAAGGTAAGCATGGCAAATTTAATAATCTTTGGTTTGGCCCTTTTCTGATATCAAAATTTATGGAAAATAATACATTCATCTTGCAGTCCTTGGAAGGTGAGGAATTGCTCAGCCCTGTTAATGGGCGATTCCTCAAACATTTTTACAGTTTATGAGATCATTTTCACTCTTCATTGTACATACCGGTGTGAGTGAGGTTGAATAAAGACTCCATAGCCCAATGGAAGTTTGCAGTTAGGTAAATAAAGGACAGAAGGCACTGGTCTACAGGTTCTTGAAGCCTGACAGGGAGGACTTCATCCCGCAGCTGGAACCAGATGTTAAGTCAGTAAATTTTTCTCCATTTTTGGTTTATTTTCCCCAGTTTTGGTTTGTTTTTCAATCTATCTCAGTCAAATTTTTTGGTTTTAAGTTTTAGTTTTGGTCTCCTTAAAAACTCTATGGGTGATTGAATAGGTTTTGAGCCCAATCTTTTAGGTTTTATTTGATTTTTGATGATTGTTTTATATTTTAAAAGGGGTTAAAAAAGGTCATATTCTCAAAGTTGATTCATTAATGTGTTTAGAGAGCAGTTATACTTGTTTCTTAAACTTAGCAATTCTCTAAACCTCCGACAATTTGGCTGAAAGTTGAAAAAATGCGAGAATTTGGCTTGGCAGCTATTCTTGTAGCGCTAGAATTTTTTTTAACAAAGGGCGTGCTACAAGAATGTCGCGGCCCTTTGTTTTTTCAAATTTCAAACGGATTTTCATCATGATTTTCATCTGGAAGTGACTGATCTCCTTGAGTGAGTGTTTTAACACGTGTTTACTGCAGTTTAAGCATGATTTTAGTTGGTTATCAGTCACGAAGCAGAACAGGCTCATCATTGCATAATATGCAGAATCAGTTGGACAGAAATCAGCATATTCCGGTCTAAGCTGGCAAATTTCTCTTTCTATATGCATTATTATCGAAGATGAGTGCTCGTAATGCATATCAAAATGCTAAAGTGGTGGATTGTGTTCCTGTGAAGAGAAGACAGTGTTTTTAACGCTAGCAAGAAATTAGGGCTTCTTAATTCACGCACCTGTAGTTAAGGAGATGATATGAAGACACCTGTATGCATGAGGAGAGATTGTTGATACCCCAAAACGAAGCTTTAAGCCACGACAGTTGAGTAATTGACAGGTATTCTGATATAAACCCTTATAACTGAAAAATTTGGGTTTTTCTCGCTGCACGATTATCTGGAGAAATTGGTTGCTGGAGATGATAGAATAGGTCATAAAATAAACTATTCACCACAGAAATAGCTGTCTGAAGCTATTATGAGGAATTTGCATGAACAGAGCAGCAAAGAATTCTTAAGTTTAAAGTTTACAGCCTGGGAAATTTTAATGACAGTTTAAACGAAGGTTGTTTATCATTTTCTCTCCAATACATTTGAAAGCTCTGACAGTGATGCATATTGGTTACAATAAGTTAATTGAATGGATTCTTCTCATGACCTAATGCCAGTGTAAACCAGAATCTACAGGAAATAGCACTGAAAGGACTCCTAAACTGATTTGTTATGCTCATCTTTTACACAGAAGGTGTTCAATTGGTTTGTTCAGTTGGTTTGAAAAGCTGTTGAAAATTGTTATGATTTATAGTATCACTTGTTTGGAGAATTATGTTCGATTTCTTGGAGAACATATTGGCTTTCATATACAGGTTTTGATGGGAGTTTTGGCTAGGGTGAATACATTGCAGACCATGGTGTTCTTCTCCTTTTTTCATACAGGCAGTCTTCAGTTGGTCAAATAAACCTGTGGTTGATATTGCTCTTCCCAAAATTCTGAAGGTGTGAAGACTTCAGGGCTTGAAAATCTAGACTGGATGATACATAGAGATTAAAGTGAAATACTGATATTAAAGCAGCCACATTCACTGACAATTTTCCATTACACTGAATAACCTGGACATTGCAGTGCTGTTTTGAGTGAGTTGAATCAGTGATACTGTACTGAAGGAGGAGCTAATATTTGAACGCATATCATACTGTTTGTCTCCTTAATCTTAAAATGGGAAGATTGAATGGCTAATATTCTGAAACAGTTCGACATTATGCTTGATGGTGCATTCTGAGATTAAGCAGTGTTGTATTCTTCTTATGACAGTTCTCATTTGTGGTTGATCTTGTCTCACAGTTTATTTATCCACTGACCTAGTTGTATGGTTGAGACAAGGGAACATTGACATTGCAGGCTTGTCCAGGTGTATAGCAGATTGTGAAGGAGCTCAAAGCACAAGAAGCCAGTTTACAAAACATTTCTGAAACCTAAAGCCAGATTGTTTCTGTTTTCTGAAAGAAGAATACGGGGAAAAGTGGCAAAAGTGGAAAGGTCAACAGGGCTGAGCCCACAGATCTAACCAGGATTCAGAAGCTTCCTGACTGTGCAGAACTGTTTCAGCAGGCAGGTTGGTTGAAGTTTTTCAAGAAGATAGATGGTTTCAATGCTCAGGTGTCCTGCAAGTTTGCTAAGGGACTCAAAGATGATATGATCATGATGGATGCTTTGAAATTCAAATTGACTATGGAGTTAATAGAATAAGCTACTGTGATCAGCAATGAGGGGGAGCATTGGTTTAAAAAATTGCCTTTTGAGTTTGAACCCCAAAGATACCTATTGCCTAATGTGACTCCTGACTGGAACAAGGGTATCCTCATTCAAAATTTCAGGAAGGAGTGGATTGAGTCCATAAGGATACTTCAAAGTTATGTGACCTGTGAAGGCAGATATTCATTTGTCTTTAAATATCATTTCAGGTTCTTGCAACACATAGTAGGAGTTTCTAAAATGAATCTGCCCTTCTTTTTCTTAAAAAGCCTGAAGAAGATGTCAAGCAAGATAAAGCAGCATGATGATCACACCTCCCAGTCACTTTTTCACCATGGTCTCATAAAACTGATCATCACCATAGTGTTGCAACATGAGGGAAGGACTTGGGATTTATTTTTGTTCTGGTCAGATGTTCATCCTCAAAAAGAAGATCAGTAGCCTAAGAGGCAGACTGATAAGGGGAAGGTAATGATGAAAAAGCTAGGTCACTCAGTGAAATCTACAAGTAAAGATGATGTTAAAGCTAAGAAGGGGACAGAGCAAGAAGCCAGACAAGTAGAAGATGACAGTCATCTCAAAGTGACTCCAGATTCCTTTAAAAATAAGTACTCATTGTTTGCTAGAGAAGAAGTGCAGCCTTGTCTGAAATTGACATCACTAGCAGCACATTTTGAGCAAGCTAGGACTATTGATAAAGAGAGAGTTGCTACTCCTAAAGAGGAATTGCAAACTAAACAAAGGAGCCCTCTTACCATATTATCTGAAGATGAAGGTTATTTATTGGAGGATGAACAACAGATTGTTGAGACAGAGCCAAGTACAGAAGCATGTGGAGACTTTCCTACCTCAAGGGTAAAATTAGCCAAATCTAAGAAAAAGAAAAGGAAGGATGTAGCTTCATATAGAAATCCCAAGACTAGACTTACTAATAAGCTAAGATGGAACATGAAAAAGTTACTTAACCCTAAACTAGCCAGACAGGAGGCTGTGGTGATTGAGTTTTCCTCCAGTGAAGAAACAGGAATTGTTAAAAAAGGCAGTAAAAGCAAGGGAAAGACAACTGCTAAGCGTTCACCCTCTTCTCAACCTGCAAATACAAAAAGATTACAGTTATCAAGAGAGATTCAACAGTCCAAGATTAATTTATCTGAAATAGTGCTGGAGATAAGGAATAAACTTTCAAGACAGCTACAATATGAAGAAGCTAGAATCTGTCCTTTTGAAAGTCACGATTTAGAGGATGAAGATGAACAGATACTCAGAGAAGCAGGCATTTTGGAGGGTCCTGGTGATTCTGCAGATTACACAGACTTTTTAATGAAAGAAGAAAGTATATCAGAGATCCCAAATTTTGATGAAGAGGATGTACAGGAAAGTATTCAGAAATATAGGAAACACATGAAACACCTGCAAGAAACTAATGATGGATTATTCAAAATTAATCAAGGGCTTGTAGAAGAATTGCTGGATGTTAAAGGTCATTTCCAAGAACTAGCAGAGGTATCTAAGGAGGTTCTTAAAATAAAAAGGATGACTGACAAACACTGTTCAGAATTAGAAGGCACAATAAAGAATCTGCAGCAAGAGAACAGAAAGCTCACCCAAAAGATGATCAAGCTGGAGCAGGAGAAAAAGAAGACCGAAAGACAACCTCAAAGGCTAGATGGCATTGACCTCCTTGTTGAGGCAGCGAAGGAGATATGAAGCTGTTATTAGTTAATGGTTACTTTTGATACACACTTTTGTTAAGCATTTGCTATTTTTAGTAATCATGTAATTTTGTAAAAAGTAACTTTTTACTTTACCTAGCTTAGTGATTCGATGGAGGTAGTTAGTGGATAAGACCTAACTGATTTTGGGAGAAATTTCCTATTTAGATGAGTTAGCAAGACATTGTGAGGGTTTTGGATTTTGGGAGCATCAGGAGGTCTGCTAGCTGTTTGTACTATCAGACTTGTTCAGAGAACTGGTACTGTAACTCTTATATACATTTTCTGATGAAATAATGTGATATATGACTCTTTCCCCCACATTTTGTCTATGTTGGCTTTGTTATTGAGCATTCTTTGCTTCTTAAATGGTAATTTCATTGCTAGTTGATGTCTTTTTCTGGTAATGCTTATCTTTTAATGTATGAACCACAGCATAGTATCTTTGTTGGATTTTTGTGATATGTTTGGGCATCTTTATCAGTTTATGTCTATGATTTAGTTGTTGCTTTTACTCTGAATGTATTCCCTGCATGATATTGAAGCTTACAACCAAAAACACATAAACAAAACCCTAAACCCTAGTTTGAATTGAGTTTTTCTCTTGAGATTGTGTTGGCTTGTTACCCTAGCCTTAGTAACAATTTCTGACACAAACAGTTTCCCCAAGGAAAACTCTTTGTGTCTCTTGTCTCTTATGATGTGCTTATGTTTTATTGCTGTGCTTGTTATTCTCTCAGTGAAAACATCCTAAGATCATAATTCTAGCTTATATGATGAAAAACTAACATGGTATCAGAGCTAACCTAAGAAGAAGACATTGTGTAGCTACAGAAGCTAGGGATGCTTACTTTTTGGGTCTCTCTCCACAATCCATCAGCAAAATTATTCTAGGCTAACTCTCCATTGAAGGGCGCATCTCTCTGTCAAAGCAGAATTCGATTCTGAGCATTTTCAGTTTTCGATGTGGAAATTAGGGCTTTCTAAAGAAGAGGAATTTTTGAGTGAGACTAGCATAGGATTGTTCTTCTCATCAAAACCAAATTTTAGAGACCTGGATCAGGAAATTTGGTTGGGTGAAACTCTAGGAAAGTCAAACCCCAGTTTGACCCTACTTATCTAGAATGAAACCTCTTTTTGCTGACATATTGGATTAATGCACAATCTCAATGTTGTCCTGGTAGAGATGGAAGGCATCTAGAAAGTTTCTGTGAGATATGGATGAATTTTGTATTGGCTAAAGTAGTTGCATGATCATATATTTATGCATAATAACTTGCCAGTATGAATATTTCTTATGAAATGTTTCTGACCATATAAATGCATTGACTTGTAGGAAAGATCACATACATAATCACCTACAAGCAAAGAAGAATGAAGACTTGTTTCGAAGAACATGTGATGACAGTTCAAAGACAAAGAATAATATGATGAGTGCAGTGACATCATTGATGCAAAACCTTCCAGCCATGAAGAAGTAACCAAGAAGAAATGGAAGACCAGTTCAAGAAGAATGATGTCTAGGATGCAGTATCGAGACCTGAAGAGAAGTTTGTAGTTCCATCATGCAGTAGATGGAAACATCATGGGATACAAAGCAAGATTCATAGCACTAAGCTTCTCACAAAAAGAACACATAAACTAAGAAGAGATATTTGCAGCCACTGGACGTGAAGTCACATGACATGCATAATCATGTGTGCAAATGAAACAAGGCCTTGTAGGAGTTCAAAAGACACCAATGGGATAACATATACATGATGAGCTTGATGAATATATTAACCTTTGCTACAAGGTTGATAAAGGATGACAAGCTCACAGATGGATGTGAGAAGAACTTTTGAAAAATTTCAAAATAGAGGATCTTGGTATCTAATGATCCTAGATGGATACTACTTGTCACTCCAGTACATAATGTTTTAGTGCATAGAGTACAGAAGACAGAGGGAGTATGATGCTTGACTTTAGAGGGAGTGACTGCAGAAGATCTAAGGTTCGACATGGTACGATAGGATGGATAGATTACAGATAACTCTAGGCTTTACCAAGAGTAAAGCAGATTCCAACCTTTACTACAAGGTTGAAGATGGAAACCCAGTGATGCTTCTACTATATGTAGATGATCTATTTGTGACAGGTACAGATGGGTTGATTACCGATACAAAGAGAAATATTGCTACTGAATTTGAAATGAAGGACTTGGGGATGATGCATTACTTTCTAGGTATGGAGGTGTGGTAGAGTACAGATGGAATCTTCCTTGGACAAGGGAAGTATGCAGTAGAGATCCTGGAGAGGTTTGGGATGATGGACTGCAAGGCCATGACCACACCTATAGCATCGAACCTGAAGCTATTGAGTGATGCTTCATCAGAGTCGGTTGATGCTACAATGTATCGTCAGATGATTGGTTCATTGATGTACCTGATGAACATGAGACCAGACATTTGCTTTGCTGTGAACACCTTGAGCCAGTTCTTGATAGATCCGAGAAGTGTTCACTTGATTGCTGCAAAGCATATTCTGGGTTACCTAAAGGGTACAATTGATTACGGGCTCAAATACGATGCAAATCAAAAGATTAACCTGGAGGGTTATGTTGATTCAGATTGGGAAGGCAGTGCCATCGACAGGAAGAGTACTTCAGGATGTTGCTTCAGTATGGGATCAGGTGTGATCTCTTGGTTTAGCACGAAGCAATCCTGTGTGGCACTGAGTACAGCTGAAGCGGAGTATGTCGCAGCTTGTTCAGCTAGTTGTGAGGCAGTATGGATGTGGAAGCTACTGTCTGATATATTTGATCTCAAGTTGGATGCTACTTGTATACATTGTGACAACCAGAGTTGCGTGAAGTTGTCAGATAATCCAATGTTCCATGACAAGTCAAAGCATATCAAGATCAAGTATCACTCTATCAAAGATATGGTGCAGATAGGAGCAGTGAAGCTCCAGTATGTTGCAATGGAGGAACACATAGCTGATGTATTGACGAAGCCATTGGCTAGGATGAAGTTCGAGTACTTCAGGGAGAGGCTTGGTGTTCTCCAGATCGAGGTTCCCTCCAAGAGAAAGTGATGAGACCCATAGCCATTCTGACATGGTGAGAGGATTGGTTCCTTCCATGGTCAGATGTAAGGGCTGAGCCATTCTGTCATGGTGATAGGGTTTCTCCCTTCCATGTCAGATATGAGTGGTAGCCATTCTATCGAGTAGGACAGATGTAAGGGAAATTGCCATTCTAAGACTAGAGGCACCTGATCAGTTACCAGGATCACTCAGTGTAGGACTGAGTAGCCATTATGATGTGACAGAGGGATGTGTTCCCACTTGATCAAATGTAAGGGCTGAACCATTTTGTCATGGCTAAAGGATTAAGTTCCTTCCATGTCAGATGTGAGTGTTGGCCATTCTGACAAGCGGGTCGGATATAAGTGCAACTGCCATTCTGAGAATGGAGGCACTTGGTTAGTTACCAGGTAGCTCAGTCGAGGACTGGGGGGCATTCTGATATGATTGCTGGGATGTGTTCCCTCATGATCAGATGTGAGTGCAAGCCCTTCCATCACTATGAGTAGGATGTGTTCCCCCCTAGATGGATGTAAGTGCAGAGCCTTTTCATCACTGTGAGTAGGATGTGTTCCCGCCTGGATGAATGTAAGTGCTGAAATCTCTCATCACTATGAGTAGGATGTGTTCTAGCCTGGATGGGAGTCTTTCATCATTATGAGCCGGATGTGTTATAGCCTAGATGAAAGTGGGAAAATCTTCCATCATTGTGAGTAGGATGTGCTCCAGCTTGGATGGAAGTACAGAACTCTTCCATCATTGTGAGTAGGATGTGTTCCATCCTGGATGGATCTGAGTTCTGTGCCTTTCTGACGAGTAGGTTAGATGTAAGTGCAGAGCCATTTCACGAATGGTAGTATATGTGCCTACCATGCTGGTGACTATGAGTGCTAGGCCTTTCTGATATGATTATAGGATTGGTTCCTACATGATCAGATGTGAGTGCTAGGCGTGCCTTTCTGACGAGTAGGTTAGATGTAAGTGCTAGGCGAAGACCTACATGATGGCTAGGCCTACAACCAGCATGAAAAAGAGCTGGCTTTGTAGAACTTCCCGTGACGAGAAGATTCATGAGATAGCACCCGTGGTACTGATCCAGATCTAGTGATGATCTAGATCTAGTGATGATGATTCAGCAGTGATGATCCAGACCGAGTGATGATCTAGATCCAGAAATGATGCTCTAGAGATGATCCAGATCGAGTGATGATCTAGATTCAGTGATGATCTAGATCAAGTGATGATCCCAATCCAAATGAATATGACTTACAGATGAATATGACTTGAAGATGAAGATGACTTTGAAGATGACGAAGACCTGACAATGACCTAGATGATACAGAGAAGAAGACTTGTGCTGATAAATTGTGTCAAGAGAATACCTTCCTAGTTAAGAGGGAGTGTTGATGTAATTGTAACTTAGAAATGTATTCACTTGTATTTCTTATCTATTGTAACCCGATGTTCATTCCGGGATGTATTGTAATGTATTTGAGTCATGTCATAGCCCGATGTTTATTTTGGGAAGTTTCTATAATGAGAAAGTCATGTCAAGTCATTGTGGGTAACCCTCCTATTGGTCAAGGGTTAAAGTCCCCACAGTTATGGGGCCCTTGGGTTATTAGACTATCTTAGTGAATTCGACCCTAGTTGAGTCATTGTAAGTTAGGGCAATAGTCCCCACCATTGTGTTACCCTCCTATTGGTCGGAGGAGGAAAATTCCCCACAAGTGGTGGGTCACTAGGGTTATTAGACACTCCTAGAGATGTCATCTCTAGTAAGTAATTGTTAAGTGAGGCCAACATGATGGAGTGGGTTCCAAGTGAACAAAAGAATATAAATAGAGAGTGAGAGCCCCTCTATTTATCACTTGCAACACTCACACTCACTCATTGGGGTGCATGAGTGAGAGAGGAGAAGCTCTCTTAGTATGAGAGAGAGAGACTACTGCTGTTGGGAGATCATCTTACTATTTTGGGTTTTTTCTATTTTGGTGCTGATTCTATCTCTGAGGAAGTTGCGGGGTTTTCTCCTTTATGGTTTCCCCGAGGAAAACTCTTTGTGTCTCTTGTCTCTTATGATGTGCTTATGTTTTATTGTTGTGCTTGTTATTCTCTGAGTGAAAAGATCCTAAGATCATAATGCTATCTTATATGATGAAAAACTAACATAAAGTGCCAGTGGAAACCCAGTTCCAAATATTTGTCGAGGTAGGAGCACTACCAGGTCGACCAAAGAAACCCAAGATCACCCACATGTCGACGCCTGAAAACATCGTAGATCTTGTGTCTACGCCTCCACCTCTGAATTAGAGGAAATTTCAACTCAAAATGGGCCTTTTAACTTTTATTCAAATTCCATGTCATCATGTGTTAGCCAATGAAATTGCTTTAAATTTGAAATACCGTATAGGTCTTAAACACTTTTTAAAAATAAATTTGGGGATAGGTATCATAAAAAAAACTACTTTTTTTGTTTGTATTTTCGACATATCTCCCCATGTTTTTACTCAAATTTTGATCGGGAGAGCTCGTTGGATGCGGAATTAAATTCCGCATCCAACGAGTATCCACTTGACATACTCTTAACGGACCCCTCTACCCCAAAAATAGGAAATACTTGAAAAAATGAAATGATGACATCATCATTCCATTTTTTTAGGTATTTCTTGTTTTTGTGGTAGTGGGGTCCGTCAAAAGTATGCCAAGTGGGTACTTGTTGGATGCGGAATTTAATTTTGCATCCAATGAGCTATCCCGATCGAAATTTGAGTAAAAACACGGGGAGATATCTTGAAAATACAAACAAAAAAGTAGTTTTTTTCTTTTCTTCCTCCAAAATTAATAAATATTATTTTATTATTTTAAGTATTATTTTATTAATTCATTTTAGGAGGCCCATTTTGAGTAGAAATTTCCTCTAATTGCATCCCCAAAAAAAGTAACATAGGAGCAAATACCAGAACAACATTCGATAAGCCCACTCGACTTGTGCAAAAGTGCTATGTCAGAAGCTGTGAAAGAGAAGTTCGACAGGGACAGAGACCTCCCAGCCTACATAGAAAAATTTCCTGGGATCTTCACCTAGGTGCCGAAGCTCTCTACAAAATCACCTCTCTTCGAAGTCAGTGGATACCCACTACCAGTCCCCCAAACTAGCCAAATACCCCACAAACCAAATATCTTTGCAACTATCACTTCGACCTTTGAGAGAAATCCAGACAAGGAAGCTGAAGTTGTCAAACGTCGGACCTCGACTGTTACTTCGACTGTACAAGAACCCTACCTACCAACTACTGATTCAACAGGAGGAGAAGAAGAAGAAAATATCGAACACATAAATCAAGAAATCAATCAACTCTTTTATGACTTGGATTCAACCCCTCAGACCGACAACCCACCACTCATATACAATTCCACCAATCCAATCACACCCGACCATTCCCCAACCCCATCACCACCACCACCACCCCCCGACTAAGAACCCCTGATCCAAACAGTTGTACCATAACTACCCCCACCTCAACCATCAGCACCAACTGCATCCATTTCTGCACCCCCTACATCTAACAAACCAGAGGCACGAGTCATCCCACCTCCCCAAAAAAAGAAACCATCAACCACAAATCGAAAATCCTGACTCGACTGTTGCAGGTACATAGGTACCGACACAAACAGAAACAAAAAACCATAAGAAGAAGAAGGAGCATCATGGACAACCATCAAAGGTCCATATCAAATTGAAAGATGCAACCACACTGACCAATGCAGAGCTAGGAGAACTCCTAAAACCCCTAGCAGTCGAAGCAAAGACAAGGAGCCAATAGAGACGTAAGGAACTTGACAACAAGGATGAAGAACAGGTCGAGTTCCTCAACAAATGAAGAAACCTTTCACAATCAGTAATTCCAGGACCAGTAGAGGTCAACACCAATAAACTACTTGAAAGAGCTTATCAGCTATTTGAAAGCATGGTGTTGGCACTCCAAGCATAGATTTAGGAAACAAAGGAGGAGCAAAAAGAAGAAACCGTCTGACTGCTGATGGCGTAGCACACCACCTTTTCTGAAGCCTACAATGTGTTACAATATCACATGGAAGAGTTTGTTATCATAGAATAAATACTACGAGACTATCCTGCTTACTACAGGAAAGTCTATCAACAAACTATAAAAACCCGACAGGAGATCCAAGCACTTGAGAAGAGGAAGACCACTGATACAACACTTAAAAGCCAATTGAAGATCAAATAGTGCTAGAGAGAACTAAACTATAGAAACTCGAGTGGGAAGCTCATCAGTGGGTGCACCAAGCTATCCCCAACTTGGAAAAACTCTACATCATCTACCCGCAGATGAAAGGACTTATAGAGACTGCAGAGGAGAAGAACCAGTTTATCGGTCCCAACATGGAGATAATAGTTGAAATATCCATTTCAGAGAATATGTCAATCTTATCAAGTCTTACTACACTCACCATCGACGTCCAGAAAATAATCCAAAGTTCGATGGATTTCCAACATCACCTAGAAGTGACAGCCCTAGAAATTGTCGAAGTCTGTGTACAGAAAATACCGGCCATCAAACTTCACAGCCCATGAAGACCAAGCACATCATAATGACTACTAAGACAGGAAGGAATATTTTTGTACCTCCCTATTTATTCAGGATGAAGAAACATTTTGTTCATGGGGAAGATGTTGGAGGAGAAACTTGGTAAGTTGACTTGAATGATAGCCGACTTAGTCGATCAGTTGACGAAGTCGGTTGGCCAACTAAACTAGAGATTAGGTCGGCCACCTAAGGTCATGTCAGTTCATCGAACCAATAGGTAGTTATTTTGTAACTATTTTGTAATCATATATATTAGGCTATTGAGCCAGAAGAGAACTCGGTTCAATTCTCTGTATTGTATGGACCCATTCATGTTAATATAATATGGTAATTCATCTACTTGTTCCTTTCTCTTGTCTCTGTGATGTATGTATGTTTTGGTATGTATTATTGATAACCTTATGTGATATGTGAGATTACAACACCTTCTATTCCAAAGATCATTTGGTTCTACTGAGTCATGAACCAAAGATTGTTTTGGATGTCTCTTCAATTTGTATAAGCCTCCTTCTTGTTCCCCAATCAGTACTGCATCATTAATTGTCTTTCGTTTTGGCCATATGATGACTTGACCATCTATAAATGCAGCCCTCATTCCTTTTGCATCTAATGCAGATATGGAGAGGAGATTCTTATTTAGTCCTGGTACAAACAATACTTCCTTCATTATCATAGACTTTCCAGAGTCTAGCTTGTATGAGGATTCCCCACTAGCTTTTATTGGATACTGGCAGTCATCTCCAAGTTTCACCTTGTGAGGATATTCATGTTCAGATAATTTCACAAAGGATTCCTTGAATCCTATTATGTTCTTGGAAGCACCACTGTCTATAAGCCAAATCAATGTTTCCATGTGTGATAGTTCCCTCGAGAGCGGAGATCAGAACATATTCTTCATCATTGACTTGTCTATTTCTCTTTGTGGAATCATAAGCATGATGTCTTCTATTTTTTCCCTTCTTCTTATGAGAGCTACTTTTACTTTTAGGATATTCTCTAGAAAAATTTCCTCTTTCATCACATGTATAGCAAATGTACTAAGACAAATCTCTAGGCTTTCTAGAGTTATTCCTTTGATGAGAGTACTTACTTCTATGGCAGCTAGATCTGGATTTCTTGGATTGTACTGTGAGAGCTTCATCTTCATTTCCCATATTTTCTTCTCGAGCTTCTATTTGAGATTCTTCTTGAGAGAATTGTTCCCATAGTCTGCTGAACTTGACTAACTTATTTTTGGAACAGATCCCTTGAATAAAGGAGTCCCATGATCTAGGGAGACCATTCAAGGTGGTCATTACAATCTCTGCATTTTATATTTCTTCATCTACTGCTTCCAGCTATTCCTTGATTTGAGAGACCTTTGTAAAGTAAGATTGGATGTTTTTTTCATTCTGTATCTTTACATTCTTCAGTTGGTTTCTCAGAGTCATCTTCCTGTTTATGTTCTTCCCTTCAAACAGTTTGGTTAGGGCATCAAACATAGCTTTAGGTGTCTTTAGGGAGGACACCTATGGTATGAGGTGATCCTTGATTGAATCAGAAATAATCCTCTTTTCCATAACTAACTTCTTCTTACGTAAGGGCTTAGCCTCATCTCCCTCTGGAACTGGAACCTCCTCACTGATATAGGAGTCCAACTCATTTTCTTCCAGGACCAAAGAGATCCTATATTTCCAGGATTGGAAGTTATCATCTCCCTCAAGCTTTTCATTAATATTGCTATGATGAGACATCTTAACCAAGAACCTGAAATGGAAATACAAAATATTTAGATCTTACCAGTTCAAGATGTCAGATCTGGATTTGGAGCTAAAATCCTATAGTGCTGGTTTAGGAGAATATTAGGGTTTTTCTTTTCCAGAGTTGTGTCCAACCAAATGCTTTGATATTGATCCCTAACTTCAATTTTGGGGAGGAGATCAATCCAGGGCTGGGCTCACTGAAAAATTCCACTTCTGTGGAAAGCCCTAATTTTCGGTAGCAGTTTTGGGTCCAAAACTGAAAAACCTCAGAATTGGATTCTGTTTGGACAGAAAGATGCACCCCAAGAAGGAGAGCTAATACAACCTTATTTTGTTGAAAATCTGAGGAATATCCACAAAGTAGGAATCCCTAGTTCTCACAGTTGCACAGTGTCTTCTTCTTAGGTTAGCTCTAATACCATGTTAGATTTTTAACATTAAGCTAGCATTATTAGGATCTTTAACTGAGAGAATAACAAGCACAACAATCGAACACAAGAAACAATGAACATAGTGTTTTTCCTCGGGGAAACAATAAATGGAGAAAACCCCACAACTTCCTCAAATATAGAATGAACACCAAAAGTAAAACCCCAAAACAGTAAGATGATCTCCCGACAGCAACAACCTCTTTCTTCCTAGCCCCAGTGTCTTCTTCTTCCTCATCTATGTGCTACAACTGAGTGTGAGTGAGTCTATGATAAATAGAGAGGCTCACTCTCTATTTATACTAATTCTCAACTTGACTAAACCCAACTAGGTCCGACTTCACTAAGTGAGTCTAATAACCCTTGTGCCCTGGAACTATGGGGACTTTAACTCTAGAACAATAGGAGGCTTACCCACAATGACTTAACATGGCTTGTTTACATTATAGGTCCTCCCGATCGGAACATCGGGGCATGACATGACTCAATTACATTACAGACACATCCCAGAATAAACATCAGGGTACAAGACATAAGATACATAGGTGAATACATTACGAAGCTACAATTACATCAACACTGGGTGTGCGAAAGAATGTTAAGAGTCCACAGTCTCTCAATGCAGCTATACAACCCATGTTTCATTTTGCAAAGGAATCATCGTTGTCATGTTGCCTCTCTTTCCATATGACCATTTTTTATCAATAAGAACCTGTCAAAAACCATCACAAGACTAATTAGAAGCATTCCTAATCATCCAAATAATAAAAAATGAGCTAGTTTTTCTTGTGCATGCTTTTTTATCTACCCATAGTCGGAACCGCCTGTGTCCCATGGAGGACAGGTGGTGGCACCGCCTGTGTGTAGTGTTTTTGGCGTGGTTCTAGTGGGGTACCTCTTATCCCACAAGGGATAAGAGAGGTTCTCACTTCCAAGGTTTTAGGGATCGCCAGATAAGCCCGAAACACCACCAAAAGTCAAAATTGAAACCATGAAATGAAAGTGTACGGTCTTATCTATTACCTAGAACTGATTGTGCATGAATCCAACAGTAGATGCTCTCGATATCAACGACTAAAAATATGGCAAATAAAATGATACAAAGGCTCTCCACTATGGGTAAATGGTAAAATGTTTTGATTTTTTAGTATTTGCATGACTTTTATATACATTTTAGGGTTTGGCATGTTATAGTTTAGTTTTAAAATAATTTATTTTTCAAAATATATTAGTCGTAATCCTTTAATGTCAGCTATTGGAGAATTTAACACTTGTTTTTCAAGTCATCCCAGGATAGAAGAGCGGTAGCAGTAAAGTTTTGGGAGTTCACTTTTTACTTTTTCGTACTACAATAAAATGAAAAAAAGTATTTTGAGCGTTTATTGCGACACTTTGGTCATGCTCTCGAAACATAGCATCAAAGGTCTGAGTCCTTTTCTAATTCTTTTTAGACTCATAAAATCTCTAATAGTGGAAAGAGACCTAGTGGAGTCTTCTTTAAAAAAAATTTGGGCTCCTTAAATACGAAAAGATTGTCCAGTGATCTTGTCTTCTTCACACTCGTTAAACCATTTGAAGAGTCATTCATCTGACAGTAGGTTATCAATTTTTTGGTTCAGGTGAACTATTTTATGAAAAAAGGCCCTATGGAGTCTTCTTCTGTGGTCATTCAGACTCTCTAAACATGAATGATACCGAGTTAAATTTCATTGGACTCGTTAAATTAAACATTGAGAGACCCTCTTTTGGGAATGAACCCCTCCTCTCTTAGGTTTGAAAAACATATGAGTTTGCACTTATCTCCAAATGAGCTATAATGAGTGTTTGTTACCCTCTTTGAACTCGTAAAACCAAAAATAGGCACTCATCAACCATGATGGGGAAAAAAGGAAGGGAATCATTTCTCAAATAAATGGCAGTAGTTTGTCGTTACCTTTGAACATGGCACTTGTCTGCATATCATTTTAGTCATTTAGGTATTCAGCTGATCTCTATGCTGATCCACTTTCATGAGTCATGTCACTCCTTTGAGTCTTTCAAAAGAATGCATTGTCCACCGTCGCACTGTGTGTTTCTCTGGTCTAGTAATGCTTCCAAGTCTTTTGTCATGCCACCCAATGTTCAAATGGAAGTTGAAGAAGTTTTACCTCTACAATCAAAACAGTTTATGTGTCAATACTTTTGAGTTAGTATTATGGTTACCTCATTCACATCATTCTAGGACTTTGTTTCGAGTTTCATGTCATCGATGTGGGACTCATCATGGCCCTCCTTCGACGATACTATTCCCATCCACATTAGCTCACCATCCAGGAAATAGTATTAGAAACAAAATTTAGTACCTTGAGATCTGTATGCCTCAATGGGATATTCTCTTGCTCTTGACATAGGTTCACATCATTGACCTCTGATCGATAGAATCGAATGAGTGTTCGACATCAAGACATTTATTCATGCTACTCTCAGTAGATTGTACTAGGGTACCTTGGGAATCATTGACATCAATGGTGATCTCCCTCACACTTGTTAATGGTTCACATCATTGACCGATAATCAAGTGGTTTCTACCATGTTCGACTTCAGAACATTGTAATCACATGGATAGAATCGTACTTTGTGGAAGATGAGACAAAGACCCTGGGTATTTGTTTAGCACTCATTATTTTCCCCAGGTTGCGATGGAGTTTTGTATATCTAGCATGGATCCACATTTGTATGGTCATGGCTATGCTCAAATTTGCGTCTGTATGACATAGATCTATGTTGTATGTGCGGTAGCTATGTCCAAGTTTGATTCTTCTATCACCTGGATCTACGTTGTATTCTGGTAGCCATGCTTGTTTATTCCTCTCATGGATATGCCTTGTATTGGTCTGCAGCCATGAGTTGGTTACATTTGTCTATGAGTCAAAAGTATTGATGTACTATAGATTCCTACTTAACGACATTATCCGACCGAGCTAACATTCTCACATCAAAGTGACAAGTTGTTCTCTCAAAGCTCTTGCTTATCTTATCCCTCTAAGCCTCATGCTTTGGGGGGCATTATGTTATACCTAAATCCTATCACCATCATGTGATGAGATCCTTAACCCCTATGTTTTCCCTTAATCCCAAAACTTGCAGTGGAAAATTGCTCTGTTTGTTAATTCTACTAGAAAAAACCTAGCACCATGCTTACCCTTTGGCTGATGAGAGATACCATGTTCAACACCGCATGTATCCTATTATATAGAAGCGGTGCCACCACCTATAGGATTTTTTCTTAAAGCAGTTCTCACCTAAAGCACTTTGTCATAAGGGAAAAAAGGTACCTTGGGTAAAATGGGAAAAATGGAAGTTTCTCGAGGCTTATAGATCATGAGCCTCATGTCCTCCCTTATCCCTATCAATATGGGTTAGTTTGAGCTTGAGATCCCCCTTGATAGGATCTTGGAGGCACCTCATGCACAATTATCTCAACTATCCCTATCCATTGAGCCTTATAAATACAAGCTCATATCCATAGTTGAGGGGGAGAACTAACTAGGTATTGCTATGTTGTTGAATTGACTACATGGTCCAAATCATTGGAGAGAAACGAGAGCAAGTTGGAGCTTATGGGGATGAAGTGTTTGTCTCATGGAGGAGCTTGTTGACACTAAGGAAATAGTTGGAAGCTTCTTCATACATTCTTAATGAAAAGCTGATTTCTGTTCCACATATTTGTTGTTTTGATTTCACATGTATATGTTACAATATTCCTTAGTCACTAGTATGGATATGTAGATGATTTTCTGGTAGCTTTGATGTGCTTGTATGTTTGACATGTTTGCAGGTACACGGGTTCATGATCGAAGTAGTACTCTAGGTGTCTACAACATTCAAGGAAGGTCTTCATCCTTTGTCATTCACTCAATTGTTTTGGATCTGAACCATTTAGACCAGAGGAATAGCTTCTGTCCATAGAAGGTGCAATATTCCTGATAACACTAGGTCACTTCATGACCTAGTTTTTCACTCACTCAATTCCTGTGGTCTAACTTATTCTCATTCCTACGTTTCCAGAATGTAAATGACCTAGGTTGTAATATTAATTGTTTATATAGTGAACTTTTTAATGCTCAACCTGAATGGCTCTATAGTGTATCCCTACGACAATGTATGGAATTAAGTTAATGTTTATATTCATAAGCATATCAATTATATGGAAGTCTTTGTTGTAAACAAAATCATGGTTGCTATCCTACTTTAGTTTTCGTCAGGTTAATTCTATTTTTGATATAATGGCAGTGATCTTACAATCATTTTAGTGTAGATTGAATGGTTCATAGGATTTTGGTTACAATGCACAGCCTTGGGTTTCTCCATGGCTTGACCCTAGCCATATTATAGCATTTTCACTTTTCTAGGCATATGAATCAATGGAATTCTACATGTGGTTGCTAGCTATGCTTTGGTCTCTTTATGTGTTTTCCGTCTTAATTATTTGTTTGCGCTCTTAGTTATCTACTAGCGAGCTCAAATGAATTAAACAAGAAGCCATTTTCTTTACTCTTTACGGAAGTTGTATTTTGGCGACTATGTTATGTTTTAATATATCAAAATATGGGTGGGAAATTCATCTTGAGATTGATACATTTGGCTGTTGGGTTGATTGTATTAGCTAGATGGTTTTGGATATTGTATTAGTTAGATGTTTTTGGATATTTAACCTATGGTTTTGTTGTAGAAATTATTTATTTGGTTAAATAATTACCCTCGATGTGAAAAAATGCAATGATTTGGGTTCCAAATCAGGTATTTCGTCGCTATTTGTAGCATACTCTTTGACTTAAAGTGACCTCCATTTCAATGGGTGAAGCATCTAACTAGAACTAGTTAATTTCTTTTTATTTATTGTTTAATGGTGTGTGAACTGGATTGGTAGTTTACTTTTTATATAATTGTTTGTCTTTAGTTTATTTATGTGATAGTAAAAAGCATGAATCTTATACTTGTGTTTTTAATGGCAGGTTAGAATAATTTTATATATGTGTGTGAGGGGTATGGGTTTAGGGACTTAGTCCCAGGATTCAACAATGAATCATGTCATTTATTTGGACTAGATTAGAGTTTTATCTCTAAGGATGAAAGATATATGACTTATATTGGATTGATTCACTAATTTCTTTGGATGATGTTATTTGTTTGACCTTTCAATAGTTTACATAGTAGTTAATGATATACTAATTTGACCATTCAATTGTAATCACAAATATTTATAGATTCTTTTTTACAGTCATAAATTCATTTAGGTGCACCTAGTTGTAATAACCAGAACGAAGAAATATGTTCAAAAAATCCCGCATAGGAATACTTATGAGATCAGCCTAACAATCCATATATGTGTAAAAATAATTTAGACGAGCCTTTCTAATTGCTCGGGAAACCAAAGTTAATACTACATGAATTGCATGTGATATATAACAATGTTAATAATATGTAATATATGTGCATATGCTGAACATAAACCAATAGAATTCAGTATAATTATATTTAAACAAACAATATTAATAGAACCTGCAAAACACTATTTAGGTAAAATAAAAAGTTACGATACTTATCAGTATTTTCTGCTTCCAACTAAGTCAAGAACTTCGACATTCCATCTAACAGTAGAACTTGAATAGTTCCTTATTTGTTCCATAGATCACCCTTGAGCTGAACCAAGCATACACAAGAATATCCTTTACCCCACAGTCCTTCCTAGACTATCCACTTACTTAATCATGGTAACTTAGAGATTGTATAAATTCAGGCCAACAATAGATTAATTTTACCCACAACAATTATCAATTGATCATGCAAAATTGCTAACAAGAGAGACTGAATATGGAGCTGTAACACAAAATTATATTAACTGAGTGTACAATAGCCAACCCTGTAATATCATAGGATTCTGAATAAATAGAATACATGAAGAAATCAAATGCATGAGGAAGCATCCAAATCTAGCATAAAGCAGGGTTACCAAAAATAAGCAAATCCCCCATAGGTGTAAAAGTTGGATCCCAAATCTGTCATGGAGCTCACGAATTGGAAAAAAGGCATAGGCAAGCTAAAGAGTGTTGGAATGGCATCTCATACATTCTTTTTCATGGAGAAACGAGAGGAGGATGTGTAGGACAAAAAACAAGTTCACCTCACCTAGTCTAGCTTTCCCATGTGCCTTAAAACATTGAAACAGGAGGCAATAAAGAAGAAAAAGTAGATAGGCGCCTAGGAGGCCAGGAATAAAGTAGATTTGATTCCTAAGGCTTTCCCAAGCACTACATGAGTCAGATATGGAAAGTTTGACCCCTATGGATAGGCAATTAGCAACTTGCACAAGGTGGGACACATGAACTAGGCAAATAAGACAAAAATGAATGAATTAATGTCTAAGTGGGTAAACTATGGGTTGATTATCCTAACACCCCCCCTTAAGCCTGAATTTATGAGTAATAAATAAAAAATATAGGGCCTAGCAATAAGGCTTAGTCGCCCTTTTACATACTGCAAGTCCAAATAAACAAGGAAAGAGGCAAAACCAACTTGGGAAAATCCTCCCTTAAACATGGACTGTAAAACAAAATTGTAGAATATTGTCTCCACTCATGCCTTTACAGCATGATCAGAAATCCCCAGCAGTGATTTGAGATTGCTGAAGGTCTTCTCACAAAATTCTTTGGTGAAGATATCAGCTACTTGTTCTGAAGATGAACAGAAGAGTAGGTGAATGGTGCCATCATGCACAAGCTCTCTGATGCAGTGCATGTGAATCTCAATGTGTCTGGTTCTCTGCTTCTGAACTGGATCTTTGCAGATTTGAATGGTACTCTGGTTATCATAGTAGATGGTAGTTGGGTACTTAGGTTCGAAACCACACTCTCCAAGTAAACCCTGCAACCATAAACACTGAGTTGCTGCATTAACAACTCCTCTGTACTCAGCTTCTGTAGATGAGAGTGCAATGGCACTCTGTTTCTTGCTTGACCAGCTGATTGGCCCTTCTGCAAGCATGAACACATACCTTGAAGTGGAATTTTTGTCTGTGCTATCACCTGCCCAATCACTGTCAGTAAATCCAATCAAATCAAGATCATATTTTTCTCTATAGAAGATCCCATGTGTCCTTGTTCCCTGAACAAAGTTAAGGATCCTTTTGGCTGCTTTCCAATGGATATCATGAGGCTGATCCATGAATCTAGAAGCCACACTTACTGCATAACAAATATCAGGTTGAGTATGTGTCAAATACAATAAATATCCAA
>LPNX010525884.1:20633-59544 GCA_001517045.1 Pseudotsuga menziesii | reverse complement strand
ATCCATCTTTTCCACTGGGGAAAAGGTCTCATTGTAATCGATGCCATGAACCTGTGAGTAGCCTTTAGCTACCAATCTATCCTTTTACTTCAGTGGTGAACCATCAGAAGCAAACTTGGTCTTATGGACCCACTTACACTGGAATAACTTTCTTCCTGCAGGAAGATCCACTAGCTCCCATGTGTTGCTCTTCTGGAGTGAGCTGAACTCCTCCTTCATGGCAGCTTGCCATCTTGGATCTCCTGCTGCTTCTTCATATGTTTGAGGATCAGAATCCACCATCAAATAGAATTTTTCAGCAAACATAGGGTCCTTCATGCATAGACCACTCTCAAATTGTGGTTAGTCCTCCTTGGGTCATTGGGATCCCCAACTAGCTCTATTGCTGCATGTAGTGTATTGGCTGCCTATTTTTGCCTTGTGGGGCTGTTTGGGTCTGCAATAAACTCATATCCATCAGACAAATCAGAATCAGCATGTTCAACAAACTCTTTACTTACTTCTTGAGGTTCAAGTGGTGAAGATGCTTCACCAACTTCCACTTCTGCAAGGGGTTCTTCTTCAAACTGAACACACCTTTCAATGAAGGCTTTGTTTGTGCTCAAGTTTATCAACTTGTACCCTTTTGAATCTTCAGAGTATCCCACAAAAATACACTCTTGGCTTTGGGGCTGCAAATCCTTCCTCTTCTCTATCGGGATTCTAGCCCATGCCTTTGAGCCAAAAATCCTGAAATGGGTCACATCTGGCTTGTGCGCACTCCATGCTTCAAAAGGAGTCACACCATCAAGCTGTTTGTGAGGAACCCTATTCTGGAAATAGGCTGCATATTTGATAGCTTCGGCCCAGTACTTTGGTGGCAAAGTTTTGGCCTCCATCATACATGTTGCCATCTCCTTCAGTGATCTATTCTTCCTCTCAGCAACACCATTTTGATGTGGTGTGTAAGCGATAGAATGCTGCATCTGAATACCTGCATCTACACAATAGTTAATAAACTCAGACTTGACATACTCACCACCATTGTCATATCTAAGGACCTTGAGTTTCCTTCCACACTAGTTTTCAACCAAAGCCTTAAAGACTTTGAATAGGCCAAAAACTTCAGACTTGTGTTTCATGAAGTGAACCCAACAATACCTAGAAAAATAATCAATAAAGGTCAATGCATATTTGGCCTGAATCATGGACATATGAGGGAATGGGCCAGCAACATCACTGTGAATCAGCTCGAGGGGTGCAGAGGTTCTCTCATGACTAGCTTTCTCAAATTTGTGCTCTGGGTGTTTTCCTAGGATACAACCTTGGCAGACTCCTTTGGAAAAATTTATCTTGGGCAACCCTATGAACATTTTTTTCTCACTAAGATCAGACAGATACTTGTAATTTAGATGGCCAAATATTTCATGCCACAGCTTACTGGCTTCATTAGCATGAATGAGAAGAGCAGAGGGGTTCGAGTAAGGTAGGAAGTGTGAGAACATGTATACCTTTTGAGCATGATTCACAACTTCTTTTGCAATGACTCTACCAGTTGAAATCTCTGTGATCTCAACTTCATCGGGAGAGAATATGACCTTCTTAGGAGACCCAGTGTAGGTCATCTGGTACACTGACAGGAGGTTGGAGGCAAGACCAGGGACATACAGCACATTGCTGAACTTACCATGATCAAGATCTATCCTTCCTTTCCCTTTACTTTCAGTGAGAGAGTCATCTCCCAATACAATAGATGGTCCTTTCGACATATCTAGTGAGGAGAAGGCTTCCTTAGTCAAAACCATGTGTCTTGAAGCTCGAGAATCAATGATAAAACTGGGTGAGCTTGATGTGCCAGCAACTAGAGCATGAACTCTCTCTCTATCATCGGAACTTGATCCTCCTTCTCTCTTCTTTGAGATTTCTGGAAGGGAGATGCCATTCTTCTCTAGAAGATTGGTCAGCATATCAATCTGCTTTTTCATACAAGAGCTTTCAGTGCGATTGCCCTTCGAACAGTATGAGCACTTGTTCATTTCACCTTTGTTTTTCTTCTTCTGGGTATTTTTCTTGGGACCTTGTTGATCCTCTGGAGACTGCTTATTGTCTCTCCTTTGCTCAGGTGGCTTTTTAGCTTTCTTTTTGCTTTTTGAATCCACCCTCGAATCTCCAGCAATCAAATCTTGATCTTTGGATGGTTTGATGGTGCTCATCATCACCAGCTTGTCTTGTTCTTGTGTGAGAGATTCCATGAAATCTGCAAGGCTAGGCATCTTCCAGGTTCGAGCTGTGAGTTTTGTGGCATAGAAGGTCGAAACAAAGACTGATTAGTCAGGTCCTAGCTTCGAGAGGATGGCCAATATGAGTTGATCATCTTTCTTTTCGATACGACACTGCTTCAGCTGCAAAACTAGTGCTTTGAACTTGGAGAAATATAGCTGCAGGGATTCAAAGCTACTGGGACTCAGAGAAATCAACTCATTTTCGATTTGATGTCCCCTCATCTCATCTGTCTTTCCAAAAGATCAGAAATATTATCCCATACTTTATCCAATGAAGTTAATCCATCGAGATGGAAAAGGAGGTCTCGGGAAATACTGAGACATAGGAGGCCATAGGCCTCATCTCTCTGATTGTGCCATTTGATCTTCTCTGCAGCAGCATTGGGCTCTACTTCTATAGCCATAGTCACTACGTATATGCCTTTCGCTCTCAACAATATCTCCATCTCTGCTTTCCATTCAAAATATTTGAAGGAAGTCAAGATAGTTTTCTGTGAATCCATAGCTTTAGAAAATCTGTCCCGGCTGTCAGCAGAAGGCTCCCAGTCTTGATGTCGAACCTGCAAAACAATTTTTGAAGGAGAGTAACAACCTACAATGGATCTGACACCATGTATAAATTCAGGCCAGCAATAGATTAATTTTACCCACAACAATTATCAATTGATCATGCAAAACCGCTAACAAGAGAGACTGAATATGGAGCTGTAACACAAAATTATATTAACTGAGTGTACAATAGCCAACTCTGTAATATCATAGGCTGCTGAATAAATAGAATAAATGAAGAAATCAAATGCATGAGGAAGCATCCAAATCTAGCATAAAGCAGGCTTACCAAAAATAAGCAAATCCCCCATAGGTGTAAAAGTTGGATCCCAAATCTGTCATGGAGCTCATGAATTGGCAAAAAGGCATAGGCAAGCTAAAGAGTGGTGGAATGGCAGCTCATACATGCTTTTTCATGGAGAAAAGAGAGGAGGATGTGTAGGAAAAAAAACAAGTTCACCTCACCTAGTCTAGCTTTCCCATATGCCTTAAAACACTGAAAAAGCAGGCAATAAAGCAGAAAAAGCAAATAGGCTCCTAGGAGGCTAGGAATAAAGCATATTTGATTCCTAAGGCTTTCCCAAGTGCTACATGAGTCAGATATGGCAAGTTTGACCTCTATGGATAGGCAATTAGCAACTTGCACAAGGTGGGACACATGAACTAGGCAAATAAGACAAAAATGAATGAATTAATGTCTAAGTGGGTAAACTATGGGTTGATTATTCTAACAGAGATACAAAACCTACAACTATACCCTCCATCTCCCTAGGGACCATTACACCTCGTAATGTCCTCTATTTGTTATTTATTATTTTTCTTGAGGAAAAGCATCATACGATTTAGACTAAACTCTTTGTTTAGAAAAAAACACACTTGTTTTTCTATTTCCTCCTCTTTGCCTTAATATTTTAGAAAATAATTAGATTTATTTAACTCTCTCATTTGTTTTATTTTTAATTAAATAATATTGATTTATATTTCATTCTTTTATTAACAGCTACTTAAATACCATCTTATATATATCATGCTTGGTCCCTCTTTAAGTGGTTGTCCTCCATCAATTAGAAATAACAAAAGAAGATAAGTAATAGTTAAAATGTCATTTTATTGAGTTTGATGCTCCAGATTCTTTAGCTCAACATTAATAAGAAATAACAATTCTAGGTGCCCCAGATACTATTAATCAACACCAACTCAAACATAACAATTTAAATAGTCTTTGTTTTGGATATTACACTCCATATTTTGATAACTTTGTGATGGATAATTTGTTTGAAAACATGTAATATGTTTACTTCATCATTTATCAATCCCTAGGTTTTTATTTGTGAAATATTCCGACCTAGAAGTTTTGTAAATATTAATTCATTTTTTTAGTCTCTTCCAACACATGCCTACATTCATATCAATGTATATTATGAAGGATGAAATCTATTTTTGGTTTTTTAGTTTAATTTTCAAACTAAAAAACTTACCATGGATGGAATCATTTTCTTGGGAATGAAGTGTGTTCAATATTTAATTTTGTTGTTTTTAACATCAAAAGTTTTTGTTCTAATCCCAATTTTGAAACGTTTTTCATTTTTCCTACAAATCGAATCGTGTCAAGGTTTTTTAAGGTTTACTTTTTGGAAAATCCATATCCATAGCATGTGTGTTTCTTATCCACCATCAGTAGTTGGTTCAACAGATGTAGATGTTGAAGTGAATTCGGTTGATCTGTCCACTAAATAATCTTCAATTCGTAGAAATTGAAAGTGTCATGTACGTTTTATGGGAGGTTGCAAGTGTACTTGTTTTATTGGATTCACTTCTCCCAATAGCTCCTCAACTCAAAGAAGTGAAACTCCAAAAAACTCTTATTGAACTAGAGTCAGTTTTCGATATACCTCCTGATCTCAAAGAAGTGATGTACACTTGAGACAGGAAACAAAATTGATACATTAGAGGAAATTTAAACTCAAAATGGGGATTTTAACTTTGATTCAAATTCCATGTCATCATGTCTTATCTAATGAAATTTCTTTAAATTTGAAATACCATATAGGTCTTAAACACTTTTTTAATATAAATTTGGGGATATGTATCATAAAAAAAACTACTTTTTTGTTTGTATTTTTGACATACCTTCCCATGTTTTTACTCAAATTTTGATAAGGAGAGATCGTTGGATGTAGAATTTAATTCCGCATCCAATGAGTACACACTCGACATACTTTGGACAGACCCCTCTACCCCAAAAACAAGAAATACCTAGAAAAATGTGATGATGACATCATCATCATGTTTTTTTCAGGTATTTCTTGTTTATGGGGTAGCGGGGTCTGTCAAAAGTATGCCAAGTGGGTACTCATTTGATGCAAAATTAAATTCTGCATCCAATGATCTCTCCCAATCGAAATTTGAGTAAAAACACAGGGAGATATGTAAAAAATACAAACAAAAAGTAGTTTTTTTCTTTTCTTCCTCCAAAATTAATAAATATTATTTTATTAATTCTTTTTAGGAGGCCCATTTTAAGTTGAAATTTGATTTAATGTGGATTATTAATTATTTAGCAAAGCAAAGATATACATTTAAATAAATAGATTTCCAATTACAATGGTTACTGTTCGGTTACTAAGAACTGGTTTTATAAAACTAACTCTAAACATAAGGATTAATTAACATTCCCCCCTTATTCCGAAAGGTCATTTGACATGCCTAGTAAAATTATAAAATTTTCAAACTTTTCATGTCTCAATGCTTTAGTAAATATATTGGCAATTTGTTCTAAAGTAGGACAATGAGTCAAATGAATAGTTTTAGCCTCAACAGGATGTCGAATTAGATGATATTTGGTGTTGATATGTTTGCTTCAATCATGGAATTTAGGATTCTTGGATAATTGAAATGAAAAAGTATTATCAACAAGGAGAGGCATTGAAGTCTTTTGTTTCTCTTGGAAATATTTAAGAATTTTTCGAAGCCAAATGATATCTTTTGTAGCTTGAGCTGCTGCAACGTATTCAGCTTCAGTTGTGGAGTTAGCAAGAACTGATTTCTTTCGTGATCTCCATGTGATGGCTGCTGATCTAAGATTCATTAAATAACTTGAAGTAGACATCCCATGCTCTTTATCTCCATCAAAATCTGAATCTGAATAACCAGCAAGATGAAAGTCTGAAACTTTAGATATTTGATGCCAAACGAGTGAGTACCTTTTAAATATTTGAGCACTCATTTTGTTGTGATCCAATGACATTAACAGGGTTGACACATAAACCTGGGAAGTATTACAACAACAAAAGAGATGTTAAGATGAGTATTAGTAAGGTAAATCAAGCTTCCACCAAGTTTCTTGTACTTTGTTGGATCTTCAAATGCACTGCCTTCATGGGAAACCAACTTTTGATTCCGCTCCATTGGAGTTGAAACTGAATCACAATTCAACATCCCGAATTTACTCAATAGATCTTCAATATACTTCTTCTGTGAGATGAAGATGTACTTTGGTTTTTGATCTACTTCAATACCTAAATAATAATGAAGTAATCCCAAATCTGTTGTGTCAAAAACATTTTGTAACTCCTTTTTAATAAAGACTACATAGTCATCATTATTCCCTATGATAAGCAAATCATCAACATAGACAACTAAATATACAATTGATTACCCAACTTTCTTACCAAATAAAGTTGCATCATCTAGATTGAAATGATTATAATTTAATTTGAGAAGATGTTCAATTAACTTCTCATACCATGCTCGGGGTGCCTATTTCAAACCATATAAAGACTTCACCAATTTACATATGAGTCTATTCTTTTCCTTTAATAGAAAAACCTTCCGGCTGAAACATATAAACATCTTCTTTTAGACCACAATTTAAGAAAGTAGTTTTGACATCCATATGATGTATTTTCCATCCATTTTGAGTAGCAAGAGAAAAGAAAGTTCTAATAGTGCCCCATTTTGCAATAGGAGAAAATGTCTCTGTGTAATCAATACCTTCTTTTTGAGCATACCCCTTGGCTACAAGTCTTGCCTTATACTTGTCAAGCGAGCCATCAACCTTATATTTAGTTTTATAAACCCACTTAGAGCCAATTGGTTTGATGCCAATAGGAGGGTCCACCATCTTCAAGTGCCATTTTTAATAAGAGCATCATATTCTTTCTCCATGTAGCATCTTTCCACTTACAACTAGCAACTTACTCAAAAGTAGCATGCTCATTAACAACAATAGAAAAATTTAAATTAAATTCATCAAACCTTTTCGGAATTGTCTTTGTTCATGTTGATCTATGAACAGATTGTTGTGGTGATGGCTGAATAGTTTCTTCAATTTCTGATGGCTGAATAATTTCTTCAATTTCTGATGGCTGAATAAGTTCTTCAATTTATGAATTTGCATTATTATCAATTAGTTTTCCTTCTACAAAATCATTATTATCATCTAATTTTCCTTCGTTCTCAAGTGTTGATACATACAGAAAATTAATTGAAGGGAAATCCACAAACTGATCTAGAATCTGTATCCCCCCTTTGGGATGGGGAAGTTCATTATCCCATTCATAATAAAACTTATTGGAATGGAATTTATCCAAATGACTGAGTTGTCAATCAACAATAGAAGCATCTTTATCAAATTCAAGAAAAAATACATCTCTTGAAACAATAAATTTCTTGTTCTCCTCATCATACAATCTGTAAGCTCTTGAAGTAATAGAATATCCCAAAAAAAGACATTTGCGACTCCTGGCACCCAATTTGTTACGTTGTTGTGTAGGAATCAAGGAAAATCAAGGAGAACCAAAAACTCTAAAATGTTGAATAGTAGGAAGACGATTATACCACATTTAATAAGGGGACTTATTATTGATGGCAGTAGAAGAACACTGATTACAAATATAAACTGCGCAAAGTACTCCTTCTCCCCAAAACATCAACTTGGCATTTTGAAAAAACATCATTGACCGTACCATATTAAGCAAATTTCTATTCATGCATTATGCCACAACATTTTGTTGTGGTGAATAAGGAACGATGGTTTGATGTTTAATACCATTATCTTGTAAGTATTTTCCAAATTCATTAGATGTGTATTCGCCGCCTATATCTGATTGAAGAGTGCCAATATTAAGTTGAGTTTCATTTGTAATCCATAAATGAAAATTCTTAAAATATACAAAAAACTTGAGATTTCTCTTTCAACACATAAACCCAAACCATCTTGGTGTAGTCATCAATAAAAGCAAGTAGATATTTGTTACCATTGGCAGATGGAACATGCATGGGCCCACATAAAGCTGTATGTATAAGTCCCAACTTCATCGAGGCTCTAGAAGAAGACTTATAAAAAGGCTGCTTACACTGCTTGCCTAAAATACAAGCATTACATGGAAACAATTTTCTTGGAATAGTAGGCAATCCTTGAATACCATGTTGTTTCATAATCCTAATACTAACATAATTGACATGTCCAAAATGGGCATGCCACAATAAACTAGAAGACAGAGTATCACTATGCTAAGCCAAAAGAGCTGAATTGGATGAAAAAAATGATGTTCCTTTTAGTTTTAAAAGCTTGTCTTCTTCAACACCAGCCATAACAATCACATCATCAGATGTTCTTCGTATTTCAACTATACCATCAAACACATGTATAGAATTCCCTTGCTACCTAACTTGTATGAGAGACATTAAATTTCCTTTTAATTGAGGAATATAAAGAACATAATGCAAAATATAACCAGCAAATATGGGTAACTTAAATCGAATAGATCCAAATCCTGAGGGATTCAACTGTGACTTATCAGCAAAATAAACTATCCCATCAATATGATGACTAAATGTCTCAAAACAATATCTTCTGAAGGTCATATGACATGTGCCTCCAGTATCTAAAATCCAAGTGTCTTCCCAAGAAGGAAAAGAAGTGCTAAAAACTTCATTGATGCTAAGATTACAATGTGCAACTATATAGTGAGCAGATTCAGGTAGTTTTCCTTTTTCTGGAGGCTGTTGCTCTTTCTTTTCATTAATATTTTCCCAAGGAATGCGGCAATAACTGGTAGCATGACCAATTTTGCCACATCTATAGCATTTAACAGATTTCCTATCATTAATAGATTTTTTATGTGTGTCATCTTGATGATGATTACCCCCCTACCTCTAAATCTTCTCCTACCATGACCTCTGCTACTATGATGATCAAATCTGGTAGACTCCCCTCTAGGTTTCTGTTCTTTTTGAGCAAGACACACAATCTCAACACTAAAATTTGAAAGAGATTCCTTCTTCCCAAAGGCTTTTTCTGTTTCAACAATTTTGTCTACAAGTACATTGAAAGTCATGGCTTTCATATGTCCACTCGCTTGAAGCGATTCTAAGTAATTTGAATAGGTAGGATAGAGGAATTTAATGAAGTCAGTGAGTTTTAGATCAACTTTGACACCAGTTGATTCAATATCATGAAAAATGTATTTAATTTCAAAAGCTAACTTGATGGGATCATTGTCTTTTAATTCAATATTAAATATCTTCACCAACAACTGTATAATTTCTAGTTTTGAATGGGAATCATAAAGACTTTTTAATTTCTTTAACGCTTAAAAGGCTATGGTGCTGGAAATAATATGTTGGATTACCTCTTCCGTGATGGAAGAAAAAATTAAAGCATACACCTTTCTATCCTTACTCTACCAAATAGCAAGTTGTTTGTCATCTGTAGGAATTTATAGGTCATTATCATCCTTTCCTTCCTTATCAACCTTGCCATCACAAACTTCTTCCCATAAATCATTAAAAATCAGAGTGTTCTTGATTTTCCGAAACCATTCTTGGTAGTTTGTTTTTCCAGAAAGCACTACTCCCACAATTGATATCAGTGAATGCATCTTATTTTCACAAAAATAAATTGAAACTTCATAGTCTCACTAGACTTTCAGTTTCTCTCAGAATTTTTGAATACCCAAATTTTAGAATGCATAATGTGTCTTGGTCGTTGTCTTAGTCGACTCTCCTCTGCTCTCTCGGTGGGCTGCTCTCCCACCTCACCAGCACTCAGTGCTCTCTCGGCGGGTTTCTCTCTCACCTTTTCTCTATCTACTAACCAGCACAGGTGAGTGGGTTCTTTAGGCTAGATGTTCTTCGCCAGTGTGGGTTCTTCAGTCTCTCAGTGGGGTGCTTCTTCTCTCTTCCCACTAGCAGCAACACATGTTCCTTCTCTTTGACAGATAGGGCTACTCTTTATGTGGGATGGTCTTCAAGCGGTGGTTTCCTCCAGGAGTGATGCTATCACAGAGCACTTTCAACCTATGTGCTCTAATACCACTGTACACTTGAGACAGGAAACAAAACTGATATGTATTATTAATTATTCACCAAGCAAAAGATATACATTTAAAGAAATAGATTGCCGGTTACAGCAGTTACTGCTCGATTACTAATAATCGGTTTTATAAAACTAACTCTAAACATAAGGATTAATCAACAAGTGAAACTCCCAACTCTTACTGTACCAGAAGTGAAACTCTCAAATTGTACTGAACCAGATAACATTGAAGAGTACAAGACTTTTTTGGAAAATTGGGTGTCTCTCAAGAAATGTCTTAAGCAAGGAATGATAACAGAAAATAAATGTGAATTTGGGTTTGTAATTTGAAATTGGGTTCTTAAAAATAATTTCTAGAAATTATTTTTACTAGTTATTATTGAGGGTTATTTGGATTCTATCACAGTACTTCTTAACATTTTGTAAATATGGTAGAAGATAAATGAGCTTGATTGTACCGAATACTACACACTTAGTTTGTTTAAGCCATAATTTGATTTTTCGATGGTTGACCTCCTAATAACTATTTTGAACAAGTTAAATTACTTTAATGAAGATTTATGTTTGTGCCAATTAGATTTATTTTAATAAGATTTTTTTTTAATGAAAATGTTGCTAAATAGGAAGTTTTTTTTTAAGAATAACGTTGTTGAATATGTATCTTTTATCCTTGGCCTTCAAACTCCCTTGGATTTTAAGGTTAGGGCCTTTAATATACATGGAGAATAAAGTTAAGAGAGATTCTTTGAAATAATATCATTAGATGGTTCTTTCACTTCTTAAGCGTCTTTATGAACAGACATTAGGATGATTTCATGTTAGGTCAACACTGATAGTAACTTTTTTCCCCCATTGCAACTACGAATTATCGCCCTACTGATATGACAAAGGAAAACCTCCCGTCAAAGCTCCTTCTTAATGCAACACTCAATGCTGTGAGTGTCAGTTATGATCATGTTATGAGATTTTATTTTAAGGATAATGCAGTTTATGAGGTTACTAATAACCACCTATGAAACCTCCACTTCCTGCTCCAAAATTATCATATATCCCATTCAAATGGTACGCATCTACAATGCATTCCCTCATAAAATCCAAAATCATCAACTGGTTCACATCATGCCCCATGGAATTGTAAAATTATCAAAAATTCATATTGGAGGAAGTATGATATTTCTGCAACATAGGATAGCGAGTAGTCTCATGTCCCCAAACCTTAATATCTCACACCAAATAGCTCCTCTTGATGCAGTGTTTTTTTTAAGGAATGGGAATTTATTTATGGGATGTCCCTCTATTCTTCATGTAGTACACCAAACTTGCTCATCGGCCATTTTCCCCTTCGACGTCTCCTATATCTATAGGTATTTAGTTTATTGTGTACATGTGCCAAACCTAATCAAGGATTAGCGAATCCTTCTCTGGTAGATTGCAACTTGATAGCTATTTGAATCTTGTCTTCCCGAGAGTTGATCTTTTGTTATTCCAAAGGAATATGAATATTGGGTAGAAATATAGCAAGAAACCATTCCATGTATTGGACCTTTAGTAGCTTGACTGTCAACTTTCCTAGTAATTCCTTAAAACTATGGTCATAATCCCATATAGTCTCTCCAACTTTCTGTTTAATCTTCTTCATATTTAACACACATTAGTTCTCTTCTCATTTTTATATTTGCCTCTCAATTCTCTTCTATGTTTGCTTCTTAGGGCTAACTCAGTTGTAGCAGGTAAAGTTTTATTAAATTTGTTTACCCCATTTGTTGATGAGTAAAATTTATTTTTTGAAAAGCATTATGGGGTTTTACCCCCATGACTTGGTTTTTCATGTCAAAATATTGTGTACTGTGCATCTTGTTATTTTTATGTACATTGATGATATGCTATGATTGGTGATTATGGTGATTCCATAAAGGTAGGTAACAATTTTTGGCCAAAGTTGGCAATGAAAACATGATTTTTTACTCATATGCTAGATAGAAGCCCTCGAAACACATATATGCCAAGTGAATTTCGACTTCCAGTAAAAAAACAAACTGTAGAATATTATGTTGGCTTCTTAATGATATATATTTTTTAAATATTTTGATGTCATTTAATGTGTGAAAGTTTGCATTTAATGAACTGTGTGACCTTAAAAATTTGAAGAAGTTAATAGGTGGCTTGTGTCCAACCCCAATAATTCAATCTAACATTAATAATTATATATGTGTGTGTGTGTGTGTGTGTGTGTGTGTGTGTGTGTGTGTGTGGAGAGAGATATAGATAGATAGATAGATAGATAGATATATGAGCATGATCTACACAAGATGCACTGTGGGTTGCATATTTTTTTGTTAATTTATTTCACAATATACAATTATTTATTATTTTTTGAAAGTGACCACATCTGATTTTAGCATCATTTTATACACATGTGTGTCCATCCCAGTTTTTTTTCATTCTTTTGAAAAATCAGAAAACCAAAGATACCCTTTTGAATAGGACACGTCGATGTGTGGGCTGTGTATTTTTACGAAATTTTTGGATGTGTATATTTTACCCTGCAGATTTTGCTTTGAGCTACTTTGAAGTTGTTTTCTAGTTTTCTAAGTGTAAGTTTTAGAACTAATTAAAAAAAAAACCATATGAATGCAAAAACACATTCATGGTATCTCAATGGATAGATGATTCAGTGACGAATCTATTGGTATGAACTCCGCTCAGTTGTGTGCAACGAATGGCAGGGTTTACACCCCTAGAAGACAAAGAGAAACATTGATTTTCATGTAAGAGGGATAAATCTGTATTTTTTAGGTCCTCAATCGAGGTATTTAAATACCCCAATTGAGGTTTTCTCAGAAGCTCGATCGAGGGTTTAAATAAACCCTCGATTGAGGGTTTGATAAACCCTTGATTGAGCTTTGATGAAACCTTGATCGAGCTTTTACCGCGATCGAGGTCTTGGTTTTTAAAAAAAAATCATACAAAATTGTCTGAGAATGGAATTAGGAAATGATGGCATTAATTTCATTCCAACCACCCTCCTAACCTCATTTCCCGCCTGAATTCCTAAACAAAATTCTATTTAAACATAAAACATAAACATGTTACTAATTTTATCTTTTGCAATTGACTATCCTATTTGAAACAATTATATATTGTATTTAGATATTGTTGTAGGTATGAATTTGAATTGTTGATCTTGATCACAATGGGAAGCAAAAAGCGTCGAAGTAAAATATCTTCTAGGAATCAAGGCAACACTGAAGAAATAAGAGAGAAAGATAGAGAAACAAAGAGGAAAAAAGAGCAATCTTGAGAGGAGAAGAATTTGCAAATGATTAACATCAAATTTTTTTGTTCTAATCCCAATTTTGAAAGGTTTTTCATTTTTCTTGCAAATCAAATCGTGTCAAGGTTTTTTGGGGTTTACTTTTTGACAAACAATTGGCAGTATATGCATTTCAAATCCACTGATATATTTTCATTGAATCTTAGACCCTATGCTAATCCTTTACTTCCACTATTTTGTTTGTTGTTCATCTTCGATTGTTTAATTGGATTTATATGTTTCTTATGCTTTCTATGTCTTCTTTTTCATGCACCTTGAAAGGTATGGATGATTCTCCATACATGATTTTATGAATATTATGATTGATTTGAGTTCTGCATTCGTCAACTTAGGTAACCAAGTGAGATCCACTTCTCACTTCATTTTCGTTTCAAATTTGAACATTATCCATAGTAACCCTAAATAGTGTGAAATTGATTTGATTAATAATTAAGTTGAGTTTTATAATTTTTATTTTGATTCTACACTAGTTTAGTTTTATATTTATTAAACTTAGAAGGGGATCACAACATGGAAAACACTTTCTAGTGGAGGTATTTGTGGAAACTCCCAATTTGGATGTGCTTTATTAATCTATAGTAAAAATTGCTAATAAAAACAATCAATCTCAGTTTTTTTTATATGTCTAAATTATACAAATTCACTTGTGTGATCTCAAATGGTTTACCCTTAAAACAAATAATATTTAATAATATTTAATGAAATGTATACCTTTATTCCCAATCAATGAAATTAACTTAGTTTATTTCAATTTAAAGAAACTCTCTTTTGTGTGTTGTAGATAATAATCAAGCGGGCCATCATAAGTTACAACATTTGGTAATAAAACACTCTTTTAAATTCTTTTAAAGTTTAGAAAAGATACCAATGTGTTTAATTGTACATAGCCACATCAAGGTATCTAAACAAATGCTAACATGTTTTTTTTTTAATTTTAAAACAATACACTATAGTGCACCCAAAACATAGTAATGATTTGTGTGTCTTGGTTGGGTGCATCAAAGTAGGGTAAAATTTTAGTTTTTATTATCAAACTATAGTTTCAGTTTTAGCTGAGAGGATTGTGAAGTGTATGCAAGATATATTTACAACTAGGAGAAATTTAACTAATAAATTATAAAGTTATTTATTAAACTCATAAGATAAACCATTAAGTGAATCAATGGCAAAGAATCTAAATGAACTCAATAATTATGTTGTATAATTAGTTCTTTAATTGACTCAGTAAATTTCTAGACTAACAAAATTTAAAACCAAAGTTGAATTAACTTAAACACATATAAAAATCTTGATTAGTCATTCTCAGAAATAGAATTAGGTGCATTGCCATTAATTTTGAGATTATATGTTATGAAGAACTTTTGGATTTAATCTATCATTCTCCATGATTATCTTGATATCTTGTATCCCAAAACTTCACAAACATATAAGATAATATGAGCGATAAGAGTCTAGAAGAAGGTTTCTTCGTATCTCAAAGCTGGAGGTCTCCATGTTTACAACTGTTTTCAAGTCTATAATAAGCTTTTAATCATTTCCTCAATGCTATAATTCTAATGAATCTTATGATGAAGATCAATTCTAAGATAATTATATGAAGTCACTTCCTCTATCCTCTATATTGTTGTTGTCATAATTGAATTTGATTCTAAAAATTCAAACCAAAAAAATGAATATTCACTTCATTTAAATTATAAAAAACTAATAATTCCTCACTTTATATTTTGTTTTTTTTTAAACAAAATGCAAAAATTAACCATGTATTGTGACAAAAAGTTGAACTCAAATGAAATTTGTTCTAAAGTAAATTATATCCTACTTCTTTCATCTACCTCAATATATGCATAGAAAGGTATTCTCAAAATTTTATATAAAAAAATAAAACTCAATTGAGAAATTAAACTTCTTTTGATGAACTAAGTTTGTTTAATTGAAAAAATAAATAACAAATATACTTTACTAAGGCTTTTAAATCTAAACTATTTTGTTTTCACATTTTGTATACATCATAAAAATAAAAATTAAATTATTTATGATATAACTAAATTTGATTAAATTTATTTAAATATATATATATTATTATACAACATATTAATAACAATAAAAAAATACAAAATTAACGAAACTTTGGTAGAGCAATGATTTATGAGCCCGTTACAATTGCATCTGAAAGTGTTGAGATCCTAGACAAGCAATCACACCCAAACCGCTTGGATTGGAATTTGAATTTAAAAACATTTCCAAATTAGCATCGAAATAGAATATAATGATAATTTATACTTCATGTAAAATTATTTTTTCCAATATTTTAAATGAAGTATAGATCAATTGGTTGAAAAAAATGTTTTTTTCTATATTTAATTTCAAATCTCATTATGTAACATGTTTTTTGTGCAAGGAAAGCTTCCTTCATTATTTATGAATAACAAAAAAAACTATATTTTCCAAATGGAAAAAGAAAAAATCAAACAAAGCTTTTACCATGCAACAAAAATACGGATATAAAATGGGGAAATGCCTTGCATTTCGTTGGATTTTCTTGGGCTGCAAATGAAAAAGCCCCTCTGTAGTTCGTCTTCTTCGTTGCTAAATCGCTCATAATTCTCAGACGAAAGAGAATTACAGGAAGGTATCTAAAATTGGAATAAGCTCAACGAGCTCTTTCGTGTGAGAATTACTAGCGATTCAGCGACGATAACGAAGACTTTAGCCTAACTAATATCGCCTATATTCGGACCAAATTTTGGCCTCACACACAATGAACTGCTGCAATACTTCCCCTCTTTCCATCGCATCTCGTTTATATACAGATCATATTGAGTCTGTCTTCACTGGTATATTCTTAATTACATCCTTCCTTGCAGTTGCTGGGCAATTTATTGGTGTCTGCTTATTTAAAACCTTCTTGGATTCTTCTATGAAAATTCATTAGCGTGGGTGCGTTTAATAATTTGTTGGGGAAGGTTGCCGGAACATGCATGGCAAGAGATTCAGGCTGGATATAGTCGGGAGTAACGTTGAAGTTGGTGCAGCTTGCGTGCAGATATCGCTACAAGAAAACGTTATTAACTAACAACTAAAATCTAATTAGTGTATTAGTCAACTGCTTCGAAAATGACAAACATCATTTTTAAATGCTTATAAAATTTATTAAAATAATAAGATGCATGGAAAGAGATTTATGCGGGATATAGTGGGGAGTAACGTTGAACTTGGTGCATCTTGGTTGCAGAGAGCGGTAGCTCCACCCCAATCGCACCTTCGTCCACATATAACCTGACACAAACAAAAAAACCTTGAACCGTATTAATCAACTGCTATCTCATACTCAATTATCACTCGAGTGCTACCTCATAATCAATTATTAATCAACTACGATCTCATAATTGCGTAGAAATTGAAAAAGTCAATCTTGCTTGCAGAGAGCGCTAGCTCCAGCTCAATCGCACCTTTGTCCACATATAACCGGCAAAGAAAAAACCTGCTAACAAGACAACCGTATTAAAATTAAAACCTAGAAATGGAACTCAAATGCATAAAAATTGATAAAGTCAATCTTAAAAATGACAAACATAATTTATTTTTTATTTTACAAAATTTATTAAAATAAAACCTACACATTGAACTCGATGATAAACATAATTTTGTAATGTTTACAAAATTATTATTAAAAAAAATTAGAAATGCATCCGGTCAATGATAAACATAATTTCTTAATGTTTATAAAAATTATTAAAATATAACACTTATCGTACTAAAATAAAAACATCATCATCATATATATATATATATATATATATATATATATATATATATATAGGTTTATAAAAATATTAAAATAATAAATATAATGTAAAAAGTGTATTGTACTTGAAATTAATAATTTGTTATTATTTTTTTTGCTAAAAATACTTTAATTATTATTTTTTATTAATTTTGACAAAAAGTCAAAAATTAAATTATTGTAAGGAATTATTATTTTTAATAAAATATATTGAAAGGGGAACAAAAGTGGAAGTAGTTGATGAAGAGTGTTTGCTGACCCACAAGAGGAAAGGACAAGTCTTGAAGCCATTAAATGAGAATTCAAGATGGAGGAGGAATCATCCTAGTTGAGTGCTAAATAGCACGAGACTCATAAATGACCAAGTCTTAGGAAAAATACTATATAATAGTATGTCTATAAGCAAGCACGAGGCCAGGATTTGATTGTGATTAAATATGAGAATGCAAGAGATGGCGCATTGAAGGATTTTTCTCTTATGTTTCAGCGAATAGGCTCGAGGGTTCTCAAGCAAGTAACTTGGTTTCTCTAGGAGTTGGTTGGGAGGAACACATTTTCCACTTTTGTTTTTCCACCAGTGGTCCGAGGTTCTTATTTTATGTTAGATCTCACTGATTAATGTAAAACCTAGTATGCATAGATTAGCCTAAATTTATTTATCAAGTTTTTATTCAGCTTTGTTCGAATATAAATTTTAAAGGGTAATTAGGAAAGTTCTTAGATATGTGAATTAGGAATTTCTTTCCTTTTACTCGTTATATACTAAAACTTGAATGTTGTGCTTAATGGATATGTAATCGATTTTTATCAAATTCTTTCTTATGTGATATATTTAGTTAATGTATCTCTCCACTCTTTTTCTTTATAATTATATCATATTTTTAAATCATTAAAGCATCGAGACTATATGATTATACGATCACAATATATAACCTATCTCTTTACTTATCTAGAATTACTTCGATATAAATGCATAGGGTTTTATTAATGTACAAAGTAGACCTATTATAAATAAATTTACTAACACAAAGCTATGTTTTATTCGTTTAAAAAATATCTTACACAAATAAACCCTAATGTTAAACTCCTACATAATGAATATAGTGTAATAGATAAACAATCCTTATGGATCCAAGTAAAACAGTCATAAACAAATCGAGGGTCAAATGTAAATGAACATCTAAGCATTAAATACATTGAAATTATGAACTGATCCTTTACAGATACATAATCTAAGAATAACATTCAATTACAATCACATAGTATTCTTTATATCATAGAAGATATACAATCGTCACCTACCGGATAGTAAAACTAAGATCTAATAAATCTACTCATATCCTTACTGATATAGATTTATTTAACAACCTTTAATCGTATTTAAATTAATTAAGTAATCCACCGTTCCAATGTAAAACAAATCAGAGAAGCAAGACATTTTCTTTTTTTAAAAGACCGACGTTAAGCCCAACGATGAAGTTAATAGAGTATTAATCTATATGCACTAAGTAGATTCATAAATTAAACAAACTGTGGATGCAAGTAAATCAAATAAAAAAAACACAAATGTAGGCATACATGGTAACTGTTGCAAGTGCGACTCCATATCAAAACTAATCGCTAAAGTAAATCTTCTCTTCCCAAGGACCGACATTAATCCCATTGTTGATGGCAGTCGAACCCTAAAGTAAAGACTGTAAAAAATTACTCCACATGCAAATGAAAACCTAATGGGTCGTAATAATTTGAATAATCCGCATAAGATTATGGTCATAAGTCCATTCGAAATGGCATCCATTATAAACAATCTTTAAACAAGATTACATTTTGCAGTGAGGACCCTAAGGGTTTCTCCTTAAATTTAAAACAAATAGTTTACAAGCATGAAAATATAAGTAGAACTCATAACAACAATCACATAGACCATAGGGAGGGGTCGTATCCTTATATTAATCAAAATAAAAAATATGGATACACTAAACTGGTTATAAAACCATCCGGGGTGGATTCCAACTTCTATCCTTACATTACTGTTATACACTATATGAGTTTGGGAGTAAGTCCATTCGAGAAGGCACTCAAACCCTAGATGAAAGATTAAGAATAATTATAAATGCTGAGGAAAATGGCCACAAATACTATGCAAGGTAAACCATAAAGGGTTTGTTTTGCAATGCCTATAAAAAGAAAAGGAAAACTTATCTTAAGAACTGGTTTCCAGCTTCCACTCTTGTCCTCGTGCTAGAACCCAACCACGGATGATTTTAGGGGAAAATTATAGCCCATTCACGAATTTTAAGGGGTGCCCAAAAAAAGATGGGCAAATTTTTAATATTAAAATGGTTTTTTTTAATTTAATAAATTAGCCCATATTTTATTTTATATATAATTTCCCTTGACTAAATAGCCCACGCGTTTAACCTCTGAAAATTCATAAAACCTAATTTCGCCGAGTCATCGATGGGAAAATCGTGACATTCACCCCGATTTCTTCCCTAATGGAGGTGAAATCGCCAGAAATTTACAGTTTTGGAGGATAAATGAAGACGATTCGCCCAAATTTATGGTAGATAGGTTAAAAATTTGGTATTTCGCCCCACAAGCCCGATCCTTCTTCCACACATGAGGATAGGGTCGAACTACGCGATCAAAGGAGGTCAGGCTGCTTCATGGATTGCTAAGCTTAGGAGAGACCCGGATACTTTTATCCGGGAGCGCGGCACCTCTTTAAGTATTATCTTCTTGTATGGATGGCTTATAGATGCTTGTAGGCCTCCTTGTTTTTAGAGTACCCATGGGCTTGTAGATTGTTGAGTCATCACGACGAGGTTTCTTAAATCCTTACTTCAGGATCATATCAGAGAGCTCGAAACCCAGTTGAAGAGTCGAACCGATAGAAAGAAGCAGAGAGATCTATCTTCTAGAGTCACAGAATCAGACCTCTCATCCGCGATGGATTTTTTGGTAAATTTGTTTTAGTTCGTCCCTGATTTGTAGGCCCTGGATGTTCATGCATTGGGTATGGAGCAACATACGATTTGGGTCTGCTTCAGGTGAAAACGGATGGCACAGGTCAGCCACATTGATTTCCTTCGAGAGTTTTCCTTACAGGGTTAGCTAGGAGACTGGGTTCATTGATTATGACAAGCTGGAGGAGAAAGACTTGGATTTCAGGCCTTAGCTTATTATCTGTGGAGGCAGTGCTTATCCCAGGGACTGGGATTATGCTAGGTTCCACGTTGTTCATCCATTCTTTGGCTTTTTTTTATATAGATCTATCACATGTTCTGTCTTTTCTTGATATTAAGAACACATACTTATTAGCTTAAAGGGCACTAGTTCTGAGAGTGGATGATATTGGTCACATCAAGAAAAAAGATGGTCTCTTAATAGTTAATACAAATGCATACAGTTATGAACTGTTTGAAATTGTTTACTTCATTTTAACTCCATCCATGTTCTAAATATGTTGAGTCCTCTCTTCTGTCTACAACTATTGAGTTCATGCTATTTTCTATTTCAGGGTGATATTCATAGGCATGGTTGTTGTCATACCAGACATATCATCCTTATCCTCACCTGGTGACAGAGCCGAATCTCATAGAGAAGGTCCTCAAAATCGAAGTGCAGCTAGTGGTTATGAAGTAGTGCATGGGCTTAAATCTATTGGTGTACGAGATCTCTTGTATCATCTAGCATTTATTGCCAATTCTATGCAGGTATTATAGGTTTTGTTATCCCTTACTGTACTAGATTAGTGATTCTACATGTAAATCATAACTTTCTCTAGTGGTTTGTTTCAAAGAGTTCTTAATGTTTTTTTATCATAATGTGTAGCTTCATGACAAGAAAGGAGGTGTTGATTTTAGAGGAGTAAAGAAGGATGGTGAGGAGGAGGATGCACCCGATTTTACGGTAATATTTGTCCTCAATTTCTAATCTGATTTGTCAGCATCTGGGGGAATCTTTGGTGAGCTAAAGCATCCAGTTACCCCTTTATTCCTGTAATTTATGAAGCTTTCTTTAGCGTGAAACAGTTGTAATCTAATCCTCAGATCCTATGGCCTTGACTTTGTTGCATTTCTTTGGATAGAAATTTTCAATAGCAGAAACCCCAATGACATATCTAGTTTGCTGCAAATGTAGGGCCTATGGCAGTTTTCATTTTCCCATGTTTACTTATTGCATCCCTACTGCTGCTTGTTATTAATGCTTCTGATTGTCAGTGTTCTATGTATATAATTTATATTTCTCCTTTGAACACATGTGGACCTCCTATGCTCATTTTGTATATCTATTGGCTATTGCCTTCAATTTCTAATAGTAGTTGGTGTCTTTGGTGATCTGTTACTTCTTTAGGAAATGATGGTTTCTGTGGCTTCTATCGAATATCATGGATGTTTTCATTTTAAAAAGCTTAGTCCTGCTTCAAAGCGTAATTTTGAGTACGATCAATATCTAGAAAATTGTGCCATGAAAATGTTGAATTAATTAGTCTCATTTTTTTTTCTTCAAACAATGGAGTTTGAGAATTTATTCACAATAATGAAATCCAAGGAAGCAAGTTGCCATTTCACCTTGTTGGGAGTTTTTTCCCCTCTTGAATGGAGTGGAGTTCAACCCTACTTCTTTTCTGTGCAGATTATGTACCTACATACCTTAAACAAAGCCAATGCTTTCCTCATTTTCTTTCATATCTATCTATCTATCTATATCACACAAAATAATTCCAATCTCTTAAGCTGCAAGCACTATTGTCTGCGACCTTATAAGTTATTCCAGTAGCATCCCTTTCACATTTTAGAAGGAGCATTTCTATTTCTACGTTGTCTCTTTCCTTTGGTTATTATAAGTTTGGCTATGAGAGCAGCAATAGTGTTTCAGTGAAGCAACAGCCCTTTGTAAAATAACAAATTTGAGAGGAGATAAATATTTACTTGTAAAGAAGCTAGCACTTAACATATATGTCAGGGAATTTTTTTAGTGAATCATAGTTAGGAGCAAAATTTTATTTGATAGGAAGCTTTTAAAATTATCCATAAGTTGTACATTGACTTCAGGAAAGGTGACACATTTACTGTCTTAAACAGTGCATCTATATCCTGCTAATTGCCCTTATTGCTGTTTAAAGTAGTGATGGACCAATAGAAACAGTAGAAATCATAGTCTTTATTGCTTGAGTAAAAGAAAGGCAACCGTGAAGAAGAATTGTGAGTCAAAAAGCATGGAGGAAAGAGGAGGAATATAGGAATCTGCTAGGTCATGACCACAGATGGCACAAGTGAAAAATTTAATAGTATATTAAATGTTGCTAGCATAGGAAAAGGACCATAATGACTATGTCCATTTAAAAACATGGAAGAAATAGGAGGAATATATGAATCTATTAGGTTATGATTCATTTCTCGATAGTGAAAATCTAGCATAAATCATTGTGTAGAAATGATTCATAATGAAGAATATGGTCATTTCTAGCATAGGAGAAATGACCATAATGACTATGCTCCCTACCAGGATTTACTGTAGACAAGACACTTATTGAATTTGCTTAGAGATCGAGGGGCCAAATGATTTGGATCATAGATGGGAAACATTGATTATTAAAATAGGAATGTTTACTCCACAATCATTCATTAAACACTAATGTTATAATTTTTTTTATCAGTAAAAGGCATTGTATTATTGTGCCTAGAATTACATCAGCTTTCCCATTTAGGAGGAAATTATATACTAGACCACTATACACTTATCCACTAGTAGGATGACAAATCGAACCTTTATGCCATAGCTGTAGGCTGGGTGTGGCCAAAACTTTCCAGGAAAACAAGATACATGAGTTATAAGGATAGGTTAAAAAGTGATGACCACCATTTGATCACAAATTGAAATATGTTTCTATTGATTGGGGTCATGTAGTACATTGCAAAACTATTGTATACCTTTTGTATTATATTTGTTGTACCATCATAAGGGAAATAATTGTCATGAATAATTTTAGCTAGATCATTCTTGTCTGAAGGCTGCTGTCACGTCCCCATCCCTCACCCAGCGAAGAGGACGCGACCAACACATCAAAACACAGCCGGGCAAATAGCCCATGAACATAAAACAAAAATCAAATGCTGAAATTAAAAGCCTAAACAACAGGCATAATTCATCATACAAGGATGCACAGTACTTGAAACAATCAGCAGAAGCAAACATAGACATTCCAGCATTAACATCAATATAAATTATAGAGATGCAGTAAATAACAGTACTTATCTTTCAATGAAGAATTCACCCGTAACCAGCTACGTCGCTGCAACGTTCCACCCAACCATAGGCCAGCGTGCTCATCAGTCTCTCAGCAACGCTGCCACCCCTGAGCTGGGCATGATTCCTTCGGAATAAGGGTCAGTTGCAGGCTTATACATAGCCAAGGGGACATAAACAACAAACCAACGCAGCTGGGTTTCACAGGCTTTCAACAGACAAGCCAAGCCAGCATAGTCCAAGGCTCAACCACTGCATACCAGCAGCAAAACAAATTCATTCACTGCTCTGTGATGAAGGAATAAACAACAGGGTGGAAACCCCAAACCAAAATGAGGCACAGCTCAGCCCGCTAAGCAACTCAGAGCTGGTTTTGGCCCTAACGTGGCCAAAACAACCCAGCTGCAACCCAAACAAGGTACTTTAGTCGCCCAAACACACAACGAACAATAACACAAATCATAGACCACAACGGATAATCAACAGCTCACCCCAAATACCCAGTGGCCCGAAATGCAGTTGGACACCACAGCCAACAAAAACGCATTAGCATACACCTTACCAGTGACGTGGGGAGAAACAACCCATTTTGCACAACCAAAGATATTGGGAAAACGTATGTGGACCATAATGCAGACGAATTCATAGTTTCCTAACCTGTGCGTGAGGAACAATAATGCGGAACCCCACCTTCAGCCCGTGAGGAAAGGATTTAGCCACTCCATTCACCAATCCACAGAGGAAAACGACGTGGGTAAAACCCAGGAAACTCCTGTGTGCGAAAATGAGAAACGGGAGGGAAATTCTCTGCGTGAGAATGCACAGCAGTCAGGAGGACACGAATTGCAAGTGCCTGAGCATTTACCAACTCGTGAAGAGGAAGAAAATGTCTGCGTGAGACCAAAAACGCCCCAAAACCTGTGCGTGAGGAGCCAAAAGACCAAAAATCGTGGGTGAGAGTCCACAGACCAGGGAAGAGTGCGTGAGGGAGAAGAATGGACAAACGTGGGTGGAGTGAGCAAGTGGGTAAGGCTGACAGCCTGCCACAACCACCACCACTTCAGCAATAACTCCCCCAACCACCAGCTAAAGCATTAAAGAGGTTAACAAGGGAAGATGGAAAATCAACAAGGTGACAAAACATGGGTTTTTCCCCCATAACCAAGGTTGGACATCCCCCACCCCTTATCCTTTGGAACCATGCCCTTTTCATTCAACGTTGCACTGCTGTAGCTGGTTGTGGTTTTAGTTTATTTGATGTGCGGGTTTACATGATGCCGAATTACAATGTGCCTTATAGCACGATATACCTCCGGCAATTATTCCCATTGCCAAAACATACACAACCAAATTGATGGTGGGGCTTTTGCCTTGAGCTCCTCACCACGATTAATTACAATATATACATCATGCAAACGGGGTCGAAACCGGGGACATTACAGCTGCCATGCAGCCCAGTCATCTGGAATTCTCATAAATACACTGGAGTTAGCTCAAGTGCCATAAATATATAAATGAAAATCAAATATCATGAAACATACAAACTATCATCTGTGATTTTGGAAATATAACAGAAACTATTGAATTTCCATTGGTATCAAGACCACAAAGGTAAAAAAAATATACAACACAAAATAACTAGGATTTACCTGCTTGTCAAGACTCAAGAGTTGCATCAAGATTCAAAAGATGATGAAAGACATGATGTCCATGCTCCAACAAATGTGGAATTAAGCCCAAAATGCTTCCACTCCTATGTCACTACCAGCCTTTAAATTTGGCAAAAAACATAACACAATTTTATAGGAAAACAAGGACCAAGATACATATGGTTGATAGACATGGGGGAAATGGAGATGCATCGTTTTATGATGATGATGCTTAGAAAGGAGGCGTTCCTATAAAGAGGATGAAAATGACCCATGTTTTTCCCTCTGCATTAACTACGCTCACTCACATTTCCCTTTAGCTATGAAAGAAGAAGTTATCCCTCATAAAGAGCATGGGATGTGTCCTTAGTTTTCCTGTTTTTTCTCGTTTGATGCATCTTGTGCTTGATGAGGAAGCTTAAGCAAAGTTGGTACATTTTATTATATCATCATTATCTCTTTTGATTGCAAATGCTCAGGTGCTTTACTGTTTGTTCTCTTCCTCAGAATCCAGGATCATATATTACAATTGATAATATGAGTGTATTCAACACACTAAGGAAATTTGTTAGGTCTCTGGAACAACAATCCTCCTCTGAAAACACATGTAGAAAATTGCAATCTAGAGGAGAACTTGCATATTCTGTAGAAGCTAACCATGATAATTTGAATGCATTTGACTGGAATATGAACTTAAGTATAGCTTCCAATGGCACTGTCAATGATTCCATGGGTGGAGACAATCGACATATGATCACAGCATAAAAAGGAAGGAAAATGCTTGACAGTCTCTATAGTGTAGCTGATGGGTATTCAGTTAGAAGCAATTTAGAAGAGGGAGATCTGCAGAACAGTTCTGAATGGTCAGAAAGTGTGCATAGAACTGATTCTTTGTCACCTACTTCAAGCACTATTTTTGAGGAGATGTTAGATAATGAGGAAGATTACCAGAGCACTAGCCTGACTGAGTTAGAAAAATAAGCTTATAATATAGATGATAAGAAAGAAAATTTCTTACCAGCTAATTTCAATTCATTTGAAGGTTCAACTGATTCTTGCAAATGGTAAGAGACAAAAACATTTTGTAAATGTTGGAGAAAAGCATTGTGCTTTATGGAATCCATTCTGGGAGTCTCCTTGTGTGCTGTGTTGGTTGTTCCTGCAATTATGGTGGTTGTCAATTTATTTAGCAAGCAAGAGGAATACCATGTCATGGTTCCCACCTAGGACATTCTATTTTTTGGTCATTTAAAATTAGTAATTTACAAATATTATCGACTTAGTATGTAGCCATTGTTTAAATGGGAGTATACAATTTGAATCATCTTCTTGAAGCATCTTGATTTTGTCTTTCCCTTATTCATCAATATTTCTTCCATATATTTCATTGCAGAGGGGATTATGATAAAGCATAATTCCATTTATGCACAGTAGGAGGATGAAACATGGAAATATTTCTGCTTCTAGAATGATGTGCGAGTTATGAGGATTTTTATCCCTTGAATATAAAAAAAATCTATTGTGAGGTCTCATTTTATATAAATTACTCAAATCAGGAGTGGTGCCCAAGTCACTGGCCCATCTTACAAATTTAACAACTCTAGATTTATCATACAATAATGTGGTCGATGAAATTTCTAGGGAGATTGCAACAAGTAAAAAGCTTCAAGGTCTGGCATTGGCATATAATAAACTTAATGGCACTATTCCACCAGAGCTTGGAGACCTTAGTAGTTTGGTGAACATGAATCTTACGGGTAACAAATTACATGGGAATATTCTTGATACAATTGGAAAGTTAAATGGCCTTTCTCACATTGATGTGAGCAATAATGAGCTCTCAGGTGAACTGCCTAGATCTCTTACAAACTTAGTCAACATCGTTGGTCTATATGTACAACAAAACAGGTTATCTGGTGGCATTGCTGGCTTGCTTTCAAAGAGCACAGTTTGGCATCAGATTGAGACACTGAATTTGAGTTTAAATTCATTTAGTGGAGAAATTCCAAGATCCCTTGCCAATCTCTCTTGTCTAACCTACTTGGATCTTCATAACAATGAATTTACAGGTGCCATTGCTCTAGAGCTTGGTAGTCTTTCACACCTTATATACTTGGACATTTCTGATAATTATCTGACAGGAGTAGTCCCTGATGAATTGTGTGACCTTATGGATCTTAACTTCTTCAATCTGTCGGATAATCTGCTGGAAGGAGCTATTCCTGAGGGTGGTGGATGTAGTAATTTTATGACTTCTTCATTTGTTAGAAACAAGGGTGTGTGTGGAAATTTGATAGGCCATAATTGCAATCTTAGTCCAAAGCAACAACCCCATCTATTAAGGACTAGGGTGATTATTGGGATCACAATAGGAAGCACCCTTTTTGTGCTCGACCTAATTTTTACTTTAGTAAAATGGAAAATGTTAAAGCAGGAGACTTTCCCCAAGGTGGATGAGAAGAGAAAATTGAACCTAAGGTGGATTAGCTCAACTGATTGCCACCAATGTTACTGGGAATTTGTCTTGTTATCTGCTAGTGGGTACTCTGTTTGAATTTAGTGAGGCACACACTAGTCTATACCAATAGGTTTACCGGGAATGACATCCATGAATGTGGGGAAGCGTCGCTTGGGTTTCCAGGTGAGTTTTACCTTGGACAATAAAATAGATTGTAACAGTTTTATTGAATACTTTTCAAAGAATTTATCCATTTTTTAATCTTGTTATGTATTTGTTCCAGAATTGAAGAAGTAATACTGTAATTCACAAAATTCTGGAGGTAATTCTTAAATCAACAAGGATGAATGTACATTCTCCTTATTTTCTTACATGCTTCATTTCTATCATAGCCTTAAGCACATTATCTCTAATATCTAACATCATCACATTTTGACAAGACTTCTCCAAAGGTTTCCCTTGAGCAAAAATCTATCTCAGCCTACCTGAAACTTTCTTATGTTTCCAGGATTTTTCTTTCCATTCTTCTTTCTATTTGAGACATAAAAATCCTAAAATATTTGAGTGAGTTCGTTCTGTTGTATGGTTATGTTATCTATTCTTTTGTGCTTTGCTAAAATTTCGATGGTTATTTGGTGAGTAGGTTGAAGTTGATTGAACCCTGAATTTTTATTTTAAATTCATTGCCTGATATTAGTTTATACTTTGTGGTTGATTTAGTGTAAGGGCTATAGCAGTAGTATTGCAAGTTCTTTAGTGCATTTCAGGCATAATTTTACAGGTTTAGTAGTGTCTGTGGTCTTCTAACCTACATACATTTTGTCTCATTTAGGTTGTGAGTGGAGCTTGAAATTGTCTCATATTACATAGTTCAGCATATGTCAACTAGTCTGTGTTGTATAAAAGTAATTTAGGTTGTCCATTAAAATTGGTAACATGTCTGTATTTGTGTTTTCTCATAGTAAACTCGTTTATAATATTCTAATTTCTAAGTATGAACATGAGATGTGCAGTCTTTATCATGAATTTTTCATATATACCGCCATTGCTAACATTTTTCTATTTGCAGTCTTTATCAAGACATTGATACTGATGTTCTAGATTGTTGATATTCTAATGGGACTAATGTGAGACTATTTATACTCTTATAAAACAGGTTAAACTAGCACAAATGGAGTATCAGCTACCGCAGTTGACACGAATGTGGACTCATCTTGAAATGCAGGCAGGAGGCATGGTGAAAGGGATGGGTGAAAAAAAAAATTGAAGTAGATAAGCGTATCTTACGTGATAGGGTATGTGATGATCATAATATAAACATCATCTGTATTAAGTTTGGAGCTTTGGTTCTAAATGGAAGTTGTATTGGGTTCTCAGCATCCTTTCCATTGTTTATATAGTGAAGCGTTTAGATGGACTAGTTATCTCTATATCTGGGCTATAACCATTATAGATGATGTATGTGTCATAGCTTGTGTTGAGATTCCTTCATCTATCCATCTATCCATCCATGTCTATATGTGCGTATGCATATCTTCCTTTTAATTTATGTGGCTTTGGTACTTTTTTGCAAAACTTAAGGATATGGAAGAAGCTCAATAAAAAGAAAACAAGTTACAGAAAAGTGAACAGAATGATTATGCCTCTTTAGAAACAAGAAAAATGTCCAAATCAGTTTATATTTGTACACTATATGTATCCTGTACACACTTTATTTCTGTACATTATGATTAAACATGGATCCGACAATTACTCTACATAGTTTACATGTATTTACAACTTTTTTCACACAAAGCATTGTAATTACTCTGAAACATAACTGATTTCATGTCTGGGACATTACAGCTGATAGCATGGATAATTCAGATAAAACAATAAGTTGAAATTGAAGCTTGGTTGACTTTTTGAGGTTCTTGATTTCATCTTCACTAGATTTTCTAAAATTTACTTAACAAAAGTGGGGCTTTTACTAAAGGGTGTTGGTTCACTAGTGAGGTTGGGAAAATTTTAATTATCCATCATGGTTCCATTCTTGCTATAGTGTACCCCAATCACATAGCATGATTTTGAAATATGGGAGGTGTTACCCCCCATATTGTATGGGTGTCCATGTGTGATTCTACTCACACTCTTCTGGGGTTGACAATGTCATGATGGTGGTGATTGAAGGAAAATCTAGGCATGCTAGTGCAAGAGAAGGTATGAGGTGATCTGAAGCAAAGTTTGAGTCCAATCCAGCATCCTAACCATGACAATAGAGGTCATTTTTCAAATCTGGGTGCATTGTGTGCCCTAGATCAGTAGTAGCAGCCTCAAAACTCAGTTCTGGGGACTTTTCAGACCTCCAACCAGCAATAAAGGGCTATGGACAACCTTGTTCATAATTTTGGGCAGTTATGTGGGAAACTAGCAGTCAAAAGGGACAGAATAGTCCTAAAAAAGCCCAAGGATCAGCCCTAGATCAATTCTAGGTATACTCCTAGTCAGTTTAGGCAATTCTCTAGGCATGAACAGCAGGTTAGGAGCCCTAAACTTCAAATCTGGGCACATCCCGGGATTTAAAATCAATTCTCAGCTCTATTTGACCTCCTAATCAGCAGTAATCTGATTCTGGGTAGATTTATTGGTGAGAACAACCCTAAACCTTTAAATATGGGCAAAATTTATGGGTAGAAATGACAGTAAAACAGCAGTAAGATGCAAAATCCCAAGTCTGGGCACAATCTGTGTGAAGAATAACAGCATAAAAGTGTTCCTAGGTATGTTGTAGCAGCAAAGACACATCTCTTAGCATCAATTCAGTGGTAGTAATTCATCATTATCAGTTCTGGGTGGCTCACATAGCATATTATGTTGTTTTTCGAGCACTGTAGGGTGACGTTTTGCAGGTTTTGGTCCAGCAAGGTTGTCTGTACTTTCTTTGGGGGTCGATCCACCTTATATTCCTATTTCAAGAGGTTTGTGCACCATTTTTGGCATAATTAGGGTCCAATCTGGGCAATAAAACTCACAAGTGAAGAAGAATGGCAGCATTGATGTGTTATAGAAGCTCCTCTATCTATCACTTGTCACTTGAGGCTTAGAAGTGTTGATCCTATCCACATAAGTTTGTTGAATTTTAGCATTAGCATATATACTTAAATTTTTTGCAGATTAGCTTAAACAAATGACAAGTGCAGTAAAAACACATTCATCACATCAGCACAATGGACACGAGAGTTTTTCACTAGGGAAACCTTCAAAGGACAAAAACCTCAAAAAAATTAGTAGCTCATCTCGTGAATGAGATGACTTAGGAAATTCTTCAAAATGTTCCTTAAATCCAGATTTACAAAAATTACCCAATTACGGCTTCATCAAGAAAAATAGAGATTTCTCTCTCCTGCCCAAAAAACAGAGATTTATCAGGAATTTTTATCTGCATCTAACCTTATACTAGTGAGCCCACTTTCTACACTTGCAAATGTGTAACCTTTATGTACAGTACAATTTACTCTCTGAATAGGAAATTGCTAGTGTCAAGTCATGAAAAAGTTTTAGGGATCTTTTGGGAAAATTTGCAGGTTATGCAAGATGGAGACATAGTTCAAGTTGGGAGGAGTGAAGATATTCTGGGAACAAATAATTATATGGGAGGAGTGAAGATATTCTGTATACCAATTTTTTGTCAATTTCCTCTTGATCTACATAGACATCATTCCCCGTTGATGTCACAATCCTAAACATACTCCAATTATAGGCACCATTTAGATCAAATACCTACATTTTTTCTCTTTGTCACAAAGCTCATCCATCCATTTAACTTCGATGGCAGTTTCTTATAAAGCAAGATTGAGACTTCAAGCCTCCCATGGGGTCTAAAATATGCAATCATACCTTCTTCGAGTGACTTATCTTTGCTAATTTGTATTGCCTATTATGCCCTGTACCACATTCACACCACGTTAGACACCCCAATCATCTTAGTTGTGTCAATAAGCGGACACTTATGTGTCCGAGTTGAGTCTTCAGTTTGACTCTATGGTTTTGAGAAAGCCAAGTTGAGGCAGCTCTTACCAGTCTAATTTTGTCTAAATTCATATATGCAATTTCAATTTGCATGTCAAATGTGAGGCAGATTGATATGGTGAATCACGAGTTAGACTTAGTTGTCTGTCTCTGAAATACACTGAAAAACATCAAGCACTCATTTTACTTGTTTTTCAGATCTGATTTCACAATAGACAACCAATAGAACTATCACCTGTTCAGAATCTCTGACATTTTGTAGTTTGAAGTATCCTCTACTATTGAAAATTTACATCATACGGAAATTATGAACTTTCAGATTAATCAAAAGTATATTTTAAACTGATATTTAATGTATTTTGATATTATTTTAATTTCCAAGGTCATCTTGAGAGTTTGAGTTGACTCTTACTCTTTAAGCTTGTAGAAATTAGAATCATTCTCCAAGTCAATTCTGGTAACTTTGAGTATTTGTCTTCCATCAAATGTTTTTCTTTCCAGGGGCATCATATGCCCTTTAAGAAATATGGTCTTGAAGGAGATTTGCAATCACATTGACTAGTGGCTTATTAGCTACGTCAATCCAATTTCCAACCATCTTAACAAATAAAGACTAGTAGTATTCTATTTGAAGCAAACAAATTCCACAAATATTTCAATAATTTTCTCCTCTTTTCTTAAGATGGTGTTTGATGCAAGCTTTCTCAGACAAGGGATCTTGTTGGCCTTGGGAGCTTCATTGCTTACGCAGATCATTATCATGCCAATTTGCTGAATGAACAACATTAAATGCAATGATGTATAAGCAAACATGTAACATACAAGGCAACCATGAAACATCTTCTCTACTTTCAATATCAAGTAGCTTGTCCAATGGCTCTGTGTTTAAAATATTAAGACTCTTAAAAAATTAGAAATCCATTCAACATTCTCCAAATCCAAGGTAATAAAGGAGATGGAGGACTTTTTGTCATTGATCAACATACCAAATTCCCCTAAGAAAAGATCCAGAGTAAACTTCAGTGTTTCAATATCCCTTCTTGAACCATTAGTGAATAGGAGAATGTCATCAATGAAGAGTAAATGAGAATACATGAATTCCCATCCATTCTAATTCCTTATTACAGACCCTTCCCCCGTCTGAAGAAACCTGAAGCTTATCCATTTATCTTAAAAATGAAAGAAACTGATTGTACAAAAGAAAGGACCCAATTGAAAAATTGTAGCTAGAAGCCAACCTATAGAAGAATAATCCTTAAAAATAACCAATTAACATGACTGGCTACCTCTGTTGTGTGCCTCACTCATTGTCCCTGACAGGTTAGCTACCATAATCAATGCTGACATATTTGCACTAGGCATCATCTGCAAATGCAGGGATGTACTTGGGAGTTTTCCAGGTGAGGTTTTCCTAGGTAAAAAATGCAGTAAGTATGCAAAACAGTAAAGGAAGGCTGAGATAAAAAGATAGGAACAAGAAGAAAATCCAACATGTGATATGCATAAATATAATGCATTGTTTTGAATAAGGAAAGCTATAGTTAGAGTTAAGTTATATATAAGTTCGTAATAGTTATCTCCACGGTAGATAATGGTGGGTAGGAATGCCAATGAGAATTTTATTCACTGGTAAGGTTACAAAGTTAAAGGCATCCGTCAGGGTTTCATTCACATTGTGTTCTGCCACACCTAAATTGCAAGGTGGTATAGAAAGAGCTGAGGCTAGGTGCATGTCCTAGGTGACTGTGGAAAAATAAATAGTCTTCGAGCATGGCATCTAAACCACAGTAAAAACCATACTATTCAATGCAGCTCCTCAGGTGTGTTTTTTTAAGAATTGCTTCCTTAAAAAGAGTAGTAGGAACCCTATTTAAAGAAGATCTGTGTGCCTTTTGAAAAAAGAGAAAAAATGATTGGTTGTAATGAAGAATATAAATCACATCATTTTCCTGCATTTCATATCTCTGAGATGAACCCAGTCTGTCTTCTCTTCAAGGCACTCATAAGTGAACTATTAGGATTTCCTGATATTAACATTCACCTCCAATCGTTTGGAGGAAGATAATTTAGACAGTGTCATAGATCACCAGGACAACTATGAGCAAAATTGGGACTGGCTAAATTGCAATGGTCAAAACCCATAAGCAGTCAATGCAGACCTCCCAAGCTATGGTGCGAATATGGGTGCCAATTAAAAAGAGAGTTACATAACTCTGGTGAGAATATGGGTGCCTATTAAATAGAGAGTTACGTAAACTCTAAGTATCACCAACTCAAAATCAAAATCATCTATTGCAAATCTGTGAGAAGAACCCATGAGAAATTATTTGTGTTCTCTGATTGCCATTAGCCTTTAAGAGATGCATTGCAATCACATTTACTCAAGCCAGGAGAGTTCAACTAATATATATAACCATATAAGAGGATCCTCTAGTATCCCTTCTGCCAATGAGTTAAATACTAATAGTCCAATAGTTCATAGTATGGGAACAAGCCACAGAGATCACCCAAGCCATAGAGGTTCCTTAGGTTGGTCTCATTAGGCCACTCAACTGATTGAATGGGAACGTGAACCACAAGGTTTATCCAAGCAAGCCTAATTCATTAGGCCAGTCTCATTAGGCAATCCAAAATTAGGAAAGCTCTCCTTCCTTGCGGGATATTAGTCCAAGGAGAGAGTCTTTTTATTAAACAAGCTGGGGAATGAGCCACTCAACAAGTAACTGCCAAACTCTCTAATTTATTCCTTTCTTTAACACAGAAAGGAGACCTATAGAAATTTCATTGAAAAGAGACCTATAGCAATTTACACTGCAGTTTTTATTGTTTTCTGTAGTTTCACTATTATGTAACTTAATTTTCCTATAACTTAATCTTTCCTATGACGATTTTTTTCTTCTAACCTGTAGTTTGTATTATTCTTGTAACCACCAAAATTTGGAATATGTACAAATAGTAGTGTTGGATAGACGCAATATCAATAATATTCTTTAAGGCATTCAACTTGTAATTGATAATTAATGGAATATGGTAGAATATCTAGTGCAATAACAACGTATGGATTTTCCTAAATAGTTAAATTATTTCATGTAGGTAGTGTGTTAAATAGGGTTTCCTAATGAAAGATTGGTTATCTACACATACAACGTATACATATCACAAGTCCACATCCCATATTAATAATTAGAGGTAGCAGAGTATATCCTAAAATATAAATTGATTGACAACCAATATTCTATAACTGAACAAATAGGATCACTAATGTTCTCTCTAAATTTAGACACAATTGGGTGTTGAACAATATCCTAATGAATATTTTATTTTATTGTAGATGGCTTGTTGAGGACACTAGTTTCCATGTTGGAATTATCAAATTTTGATGGAATTTGAATTGATATAACTTCAAGACTTGAATCTTGACTATCATCATTGATGCTCCCCCTATCAAGTGCAAGGTGAGAAGAATGTGGGAGGGATCCAAGTTAATGATTTGAATTCTTCTATTTTTGAATAGTTGTTTAATGACTGAATCAGTTACCATGTATATGGTGGTTTTGGTTGACCACTAATCAATTTCACTAGTGTGGTGGTTTTAATTGACCTCTAACTACTTTCATAATATACTAGACCCATTTTAATGTGAATGAGATTATAATTGTGTCTCATGTGTGTAATTTCCCCCCTTAAGGTACAAGGGAGTGCCAATTCATAATGGGTTATAGTCATCCCCTAAATTATCATCTAGATTAATTGATTAAAAGTTATTTCTTTTTGTATTTTTATTATTCAAATGTGTCTTTTCATGTCTAAACTAGACAACATGATTTACACAAATTCTCAATTTGTTGATTCCATTGCCAAGAATGTATCCAACCATAATGCTATGTTCCTTTTTAACCTTCTTTTTCTTTAGAAATAATTTTGAAAGATAAATTGTCTTCCCACATGAAGACAAGGATGAAAAAAAATGTCTCAAAATGCCCAACTCTATGACAATGTTGCCATTTATTAAGAATTTTCTCAATTTTATCATCATCCCCTTTATCAAGTTGTTGAATATTTGAGCCTTTCTACTTCAAATGTTTGGCAAGAATTCATGCATTATGGAATCAATTTGGTCTAGAATAGTTGAGAATATGGAAAGTAACTTCCGTATCATTTCCAAGTCTTGTTTGTTGTTTGTTGTCATTAATGTTTTTCCCAAGGTTTGATGATATGCTTAACAAGATCATGTTTTCCTTGATGTTCCTTTATGCAATCATGATAGTTTATTTTGTGACATTAAAATAAAATTCAATTTCACATTTATCAATATTAAATCTAGTATGAATCACTTCTTCTTCCAGTTACTCATATTCAAAACTTGTGTTGATAAATTCCATCGCGTAACCTTGTAAAGAATCACCAACCATTTCATTTGTCGTATTTGTATCACCTAGTTCTACTAGGACATTTATGTCACGGGTAACATCAAATTTTTGCATTAAGTTATTGGTGTCACAAGTAGCATCCAATGTTTCAATGAGGTTATTAGTGTCACAAGATACATCAACCATGTTCTCAATTCGCTCCTCATTTTCAATTAATTTTGTTCACTTTGCTTCAATTTGGTAGATCCTTCCATTCAATTTCCTTCTAAAGATTATGAACCAAATTATCCAAATCTTGTAATTTGTCAAATAGTTCTTTGATTTCTTGATTTGATTTTTGAAAACGCTTTCTTCCTTTACCCTTGTATTAAGTTTGCTATGCTTGCTTGTACTCACTCCCTTAATTTCATTTCATGATCGCTTACTTTTATGTTAAATTTAAAGTGTTGAGTACTATCAACCATGCACCCTACATTGAAAATAATATCCTTATTCAAATTTCGTGTAGGTCTACCCTTTTTTGACATTTTTCACAAAGGTTTGCAACTCCACCATTTTTACAATGATTTATCTTTCTTTTTCATTTTTTTTTTTAATTTGATGATTCAATCACTTCTTGAGTCAAAGAGGTTTTCTTCTTTATGTATTTACAATTTTTCACTTAATGTTTGTTTATGTGTGGGTGTTCCCATAAAGTTGTGTAACACATTTTGGCAAGATGCAGGCATGGGTTGCCTGAAACGCAAGCTCGATCGAGGCTTCTTTAATCCCTTTATCAAGCTTTTTTCGAAAAGCTCGATCGATGATTTAAATAACCCTCAATCAAGCGATGATTTACACTAACTTGTCCCAAAATTGCTACAGGTCTCTTTTCAATGTTTTCATGCTTAGAAAGCGCCTAGAATTAGGGATTTAAGACTGCTTGTTGCTATTATTCATACCCAGATCTTACAGGATCGATCTCTACATTGTATGACAATCTCAGAAAATTAAATAAGAAACATAGTGATTTTCTATATGAAGTCTTTGAGTTGAATAACAGTAAAAATAGAATCTATTAGCTTGTTTTAATCTGATGGAAGAGTAAGTCATCTATATAAATCTTTATCTTACATGGAATTGAATTTGAGTTTAGCAATCGAAATCCAGATAATCAATGGGAATCTATAAACATGAGAATTGTGTGCACAGATGCTGAAGGGATTATATGCATAGAATCTATGTTATGTGTAGTGATTGATATTATGCTCGACATTGTTACTATGATTTCTATACATTGTTAGCTTTGTATAACAAAGAAAATATGAAGGATAAGTGTTCTATCTAATGTGTTTTGATGAAGATAGAGCATCTCAGTTTCCTTTTCAAAAGGATAGGTTATGCTAAATACATAGATTCATTTAGTGGATCTTTCAAAAGCTAGGCATTTTGGCTAAATATACAAAGGATCATTTGCAAGTTGTACAACTTGGGATTAGAATTCATTGATATATTATTCATTTCTTCGTTGATGTGGTGTCAATGCTTGTTATTTCAAGTTGGTCAATAGGAAATTATAGAAATTGTGTTAAAAATGGGGCATTATATACCTATTCAGTACACACCATTGGAGACATTTGTCATCATATAAGGCAATGATCCTTTATGTTACATAGAAAAAAGTCTACATATGTGTATGTCATGAATGTTGTGATTTTACGGCATGATGTATGTCATGCTTGTTTGAATTCTGTGGATTGTTTGCCAAAAGAATAATGTGGAGCATAATCTATGATTCTATTAGTTTATTGGTTTGTCAAGATTCAGGTCCCCACATGTGCGCTGGACCATTAAGGGACGGGATAACAAGTGGAGTCCCCACTTGCCCTGAATCTAGTCAGTGCAGTTGTGTTTCATTGACACCTTCCAGTTGTATTACGTTATACCTCCTTTGGGGAAAGAGTCAATTAAAAGTCATTGAAAGAGTCAATGAAAAGTCATTGAAAGAGTCAATGAAAAGTCATTGATTGAGTCAATGTAAACACTCATTGTAAGTCGGGTCAATATAAATTGATAATGTGCCATTGTGTTAATTTTATATCATTTTTCTCATGTAGGCTTCACTTCTGGTTTCTATATCGATTTGGAATTTCGATTTTGGAATATTAAGTAAGATGTCAAACATGGATTGTGGAAAGAAAAATAAAACATCAAAACAAAAGGATGTAATATCATATTTTCAAAAGCCTCAGTCCAATAATCCACATCCTATTCATGCTTCAAGCTCTCTTGAGCAAGGTATCGATGAGAGAGATGTCAACACTTTTGAGAATTCATCTGCAACCCAGAAAATGGATGGTAGAATACATTCCTCTAATGATCAAAGTGAGACAAATGCATTTCCATCCAAAAATGGTAGTTCAAATGTTGAAGATTTTTCATTGTAAGGTGACACAGTGCATTCACGGAAAAGGAAAAAGGGCCAATGGGACACAGGGAGAAAATTCAAAGCTGATTGGGTCTCAAGATACCCATGTATTGAACCAATACCTCCAACAAATGAGAATGAGACCTCACGAGAAGTTAAATGCATTTCATGTAGTTGGAACCTTGGCAAGGTAGTGAAATTACAGATGAAGTTAGACACAATCAAGAAGCATGTTGGGAACGTTTATGATAATAAAACTGCAAATTATGAGAATAAATCTACTGCCAGATGAAAATCTGTTAGCGAATGTTGACATCTCCAATTTGAAGTGGAATATAATGAATTCTTACTAAATAAACAAAAACTTGAGGAAAGTGGAGGAACCATCAAATCTCAATTTGGAAAGATGATGGAAACACATTTCTTATCAAAGACAATACAATTAAGCACTGTATTTCACCTCCTATCCAATGGTCATCCTATGACAGATTATCCAAAAATGACGAAATATATAT
>LPNX010525884.1:0-20325 GCA_001517045.1 Pseudotsuga menziesii | reverse complement strand
CAGTGACAAATATTCTTCTAGAAGACTGTCATTATCAACCAAAGATCTTGTGAGGTTGTTTGTACTTCATTGATGGTACTGATTCTCTATTGTTTAATTATTGTATATTGTTGAGGCTATTGCTTTGCTTTTTTTTGAGATCATTCGTAGACTTGATCGGGATGCTAAACCTTACTAAACCTTCCTAGGCTAATATGTGACTGTATTGACGATTCTATATTGGGTTGCGACATTTGTGACCTTGCTTGACCTTGTGGGCTGTTGTAGATAGGGCCGTGACTTTTTGGGCTTCTATATATGTCTTGTGAACCTTGTGGGATTCTAGATCTAAACCATGAACACTTGTGAAATTGTTAAACTCATCTGTGACTATTTAAAGGATGTTTGGATTAAGTTGTGATCATTGTGAGACCTCTAATTTTGAACCGTAAATTTCCTAAGGTCTGTTCATCCTATTAGAAAGGGATGCAATTTTTTTAGGTTTGTTTGGAGTTGGCTATCATTGCTGGTTGTTTTGACATGTTGATATAGGTCTTTAATAATGAATTAGTAGCTTCATAATAGTGATAGATCAGATCTGAAGTAGTCCCAAACTGATGTGTGTTCAAGTGGTGGTAGGGGGGTTGATTTTTGATGGGATTGAGACTCCTTGACCATTTGCTAGATGGATGGGATGAATTTGTCTCTCATCTGTTGTTCTCAGAGTCCCTATCCTATCCGTTCCTCATTTTTGGTCTATCAGTTCAATTATTATGGAGTCCTAAAGAATGCCAAACAGAATTCGAACCCCAATTCATCGGTAGTCTAGTATCTTGTGATTTTTCTTAGACTGTGTATTTCAATGACTATCAAGGTCATACCTACTTCAATTTATAAGGTATTCATCTATTATGATGGATCTAGATAGAAATGGGAGATAACCTACTTGTTATGTTGAGTTGGGACTTTTATAATTATATCTAAAAGCTAAAAGCTAACAATACAAAGTGGGATCCCAAAAGTAGCTCCTATAAAAAATTAAAAGCAGAACTCAAACCTAACCCCAACTCCATATATGAATTTGAGGTTATGTTTTAGGTAAAAATAGATTCTACATTATACTTTTTTGTTGTAACATTGATGATTTGAGCTACATTACCTTCATGCAACTTATTTTAAGATTGATGGTTTGATATCTATCTCTTACATTGTCTCTTTCTTGTATCTGATAGGAAATGACACTGGAATTTGAGAAAGCTAGGCCAAGAAGCTATCTCTTCACATAGATAGTTTCCTAACATTAAATGATAAATAACTAATTTTACAACACCTTCGCTAAGAAAGAATGGGATCATTCAAGTACATGAAACCATGTTGGTGTTTAGCACAAATATCTTGGCAAATTTTTATGGTTTGCTTATTGCTTTTGTTTGAAGCATTTTGTCGATTTTTGAAGTTTGTGTGTATTTTGGTTAAATATTGTGTTAATTCCTTTGAATGATTCTAGTTCTCATTCGATGCTTGATTTAACCCTTTGTTGTAGCTTGAATCAAGGTTGGTTTTAGGATTTGAGAAAAGATTCTTTTATTAACTTTTAGTTGCATGAATTATTTTTCTTCAATTTTTCAATTATTTTATGCTGACTGTATATTTTCTTTGTAAATACTTATCGTTATTCAAAACAATAAATGAGCTCTACATATCTAAGCAAAGATAAAAATGGTCTATGCACTAGGTTCCTATGCATTGATCGTAGGATACCTATTGGCACAAGACCAACATTCATCTAATGCAATAATCAATTGGCATAATTACAATGCATAATTGTATTAGCCTCCATGACCATCATTGGCTAGTGGAGGCCAAGATCGAGCATAATGTATGATTCTATGAGTTTATTAGTTTGTCAAGATTCAGGTCCCCACATGTCCGTTGGACCATTAAGGGACGAGATAACAAGTGGAGTCCCCACTTGCCCTGAATCTAGTCAGTGCAGTTGTGTTTCACTGACACCTTCATGTTGTCACTTGTGAGTCTACATGTTCTGTTGTTGATGATGTGATTCATGTTATTTGACTAATGTTGTTATTCTTTTATTTTGACAATATTATATAAATCGGTGAAAGATTCACTAGTTTTTACAATTTTTTTATAATGAAGTTAAATATTCGCTAAGTTTTTACAACATTATATAATAAAATGAAAGATTCGCCAATATTTTACAATATTATATAATAAAATGAAATATTCGCCAAAATTTTACAACATTATATAATAAAATAAAAGATTCGCCAAATTTTTTATATAAACATATTATGTTATTGATAAAATTGCCTTCAACTTTTCCTATATATCAAAGAGATTCGCCCAATTTTTATACATATAATTCTAGGGGGGGTTCTTAAAATCATCACTGAACCCAACATTACCTGCAACCGATTTATCACATAAGTCGTGGATATTATGGAAAATTTCCATTTTGAACAGAGTTTTAAAATAAAATGAAAGGGTTAAAGGTTTGTATACCTCAGTGTTTAAAAATGTAGGCCTCGGAGGAGGTGACCCTGTCCCCTCCCTTTGCAACTCCCTAAACTTGCAACATTGCAAGTTCAGTCAGAACCTTTTTCTTAAAAGTTAACATTAAGGAAATTGCAAAACAAAACTCGGTAATATTATCTTACCTTAGGAGTTTTGTAAAGAGGGACAAGGGTCAACTTCTCCGGAGTTACCCTTATCCATCCTCTACCTGCAAAAAAAAAGATAAACTTAGTCAATGGCATAAATACTAATCATTTACCAAGTAAAATGCAAAGGAAAATTTTCCAAGATGACTCTTACTTGTTTAGACAGATTGTATGGTCGATGTAATGGCATGATGTGTTTAGGAACAAGCGTTGCAATGCATACCGTTGAGGAAGTCTTAGGAGTCCATATCACCTTTAAAATGTTAAAGCGACACGCAATTACCACAACGTTAAACCAAACCAAAACCCATTACACCTTTACCATTACATCAGTATAGAGTTGTGATTCTTGCAAGATACATACAAAACGAACAGTAAGAATCCCACCATGAAAAGAGAAGATCTTGGCTCTCTCTTTTCCCAGAATCCAAACAAACCAAATGAAGGGTTTGGACAAGTTCCCCAACACTTTAAACATATTCCTAAACCCTAGCAACAAAACTAGAGAGATGGATGATGGATATAAAAACTTGAAGTTGCATGGAAGGCTTGGTTGCGCTGTCAACTTGTAGCGAGGACACACCTTTATTACCAAATTCAACTAAGGATAGAAAGAAATAACTCATTTCCAGAACAATCATGGGCCTTAATCATTGCATACTCATTCATCAAAGTTCAAACCATGAGATATAACTCCAAAATTTCAAACCTTATAACATATGTATGAACCATGGAATAAAACGATCATTTAAAACCTTTTATTTATTCCAAGAACTATTACATCTTAACCATCGTGTAAGACTTTCCATAACACAACATTATTATGCCAAACAAAAGAATGGTTTAAACTTTAAACCCTTGCTTTATTTTCTTATAACGAGGGTTTACAATTGGGAAAGTACAATGTGTATTACAAACCCCAACCCATCATGCTTACGGGGAAGGTCACAGCATACCATAATATTAGGCTATGGTAAGGCCTAAAGCCTTTATTTCACACTTGATAAACTTATTACATAAGGACAGGGATCAATACTATGCATAGTGGTCCCAATCTTTAGAAAAAGTAAGGCCCTAGTAAAATTAATCAATTTAAAAGAAGTAAACTGAGAACATCACTTGTTTAGGCATGGTTGAATGTTTTGAAAGGAACATTCCATTGCCTCAACCAACAAAACCTCGCATAAGCTAGAACATGAGTAATCTTCTAGTAGATGAAGGTAAAACAATGCATGTATTTTTTTTCTTTTTACGATTTTGAGGTCTGTTACAAATGGCCATTATATATAGTCATTGTAATCCTCAATTTTGTCATATATAGCAATGTCACATAAGAAAATTCTCATAGTAAAAAAAGAACTTATACTAGATAGGAATAAGGATCATATTTTCATAAATGAGTTAAAAGTGGCTTGTTTCTTCTATCAGGTATGGACAATATAGAAGACCTTTATCATAATTTTACAATTATCTTCCTATTTTCTATTAAAAAGTTCTCCATCAAAGTTATTGAAAAAATAAATATCCAAGACTTAACCCCTAGTATGATAAAGAATGTAAAAATGCAAGAACGGTCAACAAAGAATCTATTGAAGAGTCTTTAAAAATTGACAAGATAAATTTAGATACAAGGTCTTAATTAAAAGAAAAAAAAACATCTGATATCAATAAAAAGTAGCTAAACTTTAACACCTCTCTAAGGTATCTTCTAAGAAATCCTAGAAGCCTAATTCTAACTAGTAATACTAAATATAATCGTAATATTTCTTTGAAAGAATCAAATTCCCATCTTAAAAATATATATCAATCCCCAAATTTCATTGATAACGTTCAGACCCTCCTTATAGGGGAAAAATTCTTGGTACAATCATATCCGGTTGGACTATTAATAGTTGAATCTGACTTTCATGTTGAATGTTAAAGAGGAATAATATATTAGATCATGGTTATAAAATTACAATAAGCTTGTCTTAATAAGGTTTGAGCAAGCATAGTGAAGGGTTACGCCCTTTCACTAGTAACCTAATAATATAATTATTTATAAACAATAATATTAAATAAATATTCACAACATTTCCTTCCCCTTAGGAAAGCTCTGTCCTCAAAGCTTGAGTATTTTTCTAATGTCATCCTTCATTCTGATTCGGTGTCAGGATTAGAATCGGACAAGATTTCTTGTGGAGAGACTTGCACTTCCTTTCCATTGATGATTCTGCACTGTATTGTTCCTACATTTATGGTGATGGGTTCAGTCATCACCGCATCAACGACATATGGTTTTCTTTATTTTTCTATTATCATAGTAACTATTAGATGACTTTGACCTATTTTCAATTTCATAGGCATATGATTGAGGTTTGTGGCATTGATGGTCGGGTGACCAAGTATCTTCATAGTACCTACATCATGTCTCTTTTTCTTGTCGATAATGGTTATTTCCTCTTGCTTTAAGTTCCTTTTGATTTGTGTTCTGCGACTTCTCTTTATGTCTTACTACTTCAACGTTAGGTATGCCATGTAACTTTAACTATTTTTTGAGGTATGGTTTAAGACCTCCTAAACAGGTTTGAAGTCTGTGTTTGTCAGACAAAACAAACACTCATGTTGATAAGGATTCCCACTGATGTGTGAATTCCTCAACACTTTAAACCTATTGTAATCTGGTAAGTTTACTGAAAAACATCTTCTTTGATTCCTTGAAACCTATGGAAAAAAATATTTTTGAACAAGTTCGAGGTGTAGGAAAAATTGTCTCTCTTCCACCATAACTACCAATTATAGGTGTACCCTTCCATATGGATTGACATATATTTCACCTTCTCCTCGCTGAATTGAATATTGTAAATGTCGAAGTATTCTTCCACTTTGTTTAGCCAGGAAACGCAATGGTCTTCACTTCCATTGTATTTAGAAAACTCTATTTTTTCCTTAGATGGATACACTATGTAAGGATGATATTGATTGTATTTTTATTTACGGTTTGATGGTGGCTCAGAGCTATTGGATGATGCAACCGACATATTTGAACTGCTTCATTGTTGGCAGTGTTTTTTAGATTTTTCCTTCTCTACTATCTCACTAATAGCGTCTACTTTGTTGTTTAATCGTGCCTCCATATCTGGCAGCACTTTTGTTTCTATCTCTTTCGTAAGCGTCGCATTAGTAATCCTTATTTCTTTTTGCAGATCTTCTTGATTCTTAGCAAGTGCTTCCTGTGTGGAAACAGGAAATGAGGCATTCAACATGTCTTGACTGTTGAAATGGTCTGTACTAGACATTAGTTTTTGTAACACCTCCATTAATGTATTATGGTTCTGCATCATGGTGCTCAAATTATGAGTTATGGTGTTTATGTTTTGAGTCATTGTACTCATTTTGTCATCCAAGTCTTTTTTTTTCCATTCAGGATGTCAAGTTTTCCATCCAACCATGTTTCTAGTACCAAAACAACTTTGTCTTTGATTTCTTTTCTCAACACTGTATTGTTATTTATCATTTCTTCCTTCAATATTTTTTGGTTAGCGACGAGGGACTTGATGTCCTTCTCATTTTTTTCAATTTTCTCTTTTAGTTATGCCATGGTTTGGACCTTGTATGCAAAGGAGTGCACTTTGATGCTATTTTGGTTTGTGATGGGTGGAATTTGTTTTTTGAATAATAATAAATATTAATTAATTAATTAATATTATTATTATTTTTTATAACCTATATACTATTTGGTATATAGTTTTTTTAAAGTTTAAAAAATAAATATTATAATAATAATATATTATTATTATATATAATATTTATTGTTCATTCAAAATCATTTTTTTGTCTTTGCAGGTTTATGGTTAGCGTGGAAGACACCAAGCGCGGGTGGAGATGATGGAGCATGGTGCACGCGCGTAGGAGACAAGCTGCGGGGCTGGGATGGTGGTGTAGCAGATCGGTGAGTGGACATGGAGAGAACGCTCAGAATAGCGTTGGCGCTCTGAATGGAACATGGAGATGAGGTTGTGTGGGATGTGTGGTGGAAACAAGAGTAGGTCGACGGGGAAAAGAGGGGGTGTGCAGACTGCAGAGAAAGTGGGAAGTGGACAGGGAGAGGGCATGCAAAGTGGGAGGAAGTGATGTGAAAGAAGGATGGGTGAGGGGAGGGAGGAGGAGAGCACTTGTGGAGGAGTGTGCATCGCGCAGGTGGACGAGCGTCGATGGAGTAGCAGGAGAGGTGAAGGATATGTGGAGCGTGTGGATTGTGGGAGTGTGCAGGAAGAGTGGTGAGGTGGAGCATTGGATTAGGGATGCGTGTGAGCTAGGGAAGGAAGAATCAACATGGAGGTGGAAGTTCATGGGGGTTGGAGGGAGGTAGCAAGCATGAGGAGGGAGTGGAAATGAAGAGGAAAGATGGTGATGGTGATGGTGGCAGTGAAGAGGAGGAAGGACAGTGGAAGTAATAGCATGGGGATGAGAGAGGGAGGATGAGCTGAATCTGAGCTCAAGTCGAAGGAGCGAATTCTCTCTAATACCACTTGGTACAACAGTATTCAGCTGGACTGTTAATAGTTTAACTTGATTTTCATGTTGAATGTTAAATAGGAATAAAATATTAGATGATGGTTATAAAATTACAATAAGTTCACCTTTATAAGGCTCGAGAAAGCATAGTGAAGGGTTATTCCTTTTCACTAGTAACCTAATAATTTATTTATTTATAAATAATAATATTAATTAAGTATTCACAATACTTCCCTCATAAAGCATACATTTATTTGGGGGTTAAGCACCTTCAAAATGGAAAAAACTAAGGACATTGGTGTATAACAAAAAAATATATATATAAAATTGGCAGGACAATCCTCATTCCTGACATCTAGAAGCTCTTCAATATAGTAGTCAAGGAAGGATTTCATAATCCTTGGACTCAGAGTCTCATTATTCGTATATTTAAGAGTAGTGATAAAAATAACCCCTTCAATTATCTAAGCATTATGTTTTTCCATCTCTTACCCAAGCTTTACGGTATCATTTTAGAAAAGAAAATCAATGTATGGATAGAAACTGAAGATAAGAGGGATGAAGGTCACCATGGATTTAGAATACATCACTCTATCACATACCACCTCATTACACTTAGGATCATTGCGAATGATTGTAGTAATAGTCGAGGAAGGATTTCATAATACTTGGACTCAGAGTCTTATTATTCCTATATTTAAAAGCAGTGATAAAAATAACCCCTTCAATTATCTGACCATTATGTTTTTCCATCTCTTGCCCAAGATTTACGGTTTCATTTTAGAAAAGAAAATAAATGTATGGATAGAAAGTGAAGATAAGAGGAATAAAGGTCACCATGGATTTAGAAGACAAAACTCTACCACATACCACCACATTACACATAGGATCATTGCGAATGATTGTAGTAATAGTATATCCAAATTCTTTCACTGCTTTGTGGAATTTAGGAAAGTTTTTTATACGATCCCTATAAATAATGTGCAGAATAGATTAGAAGAGCTAAAGGTTATTTTCAAGTTGAGAGTTTCTTCCATAAGGTTGTATGAGGCTGTCACTACAAAATTTTATATCACTAAGGGGTGGTTGAAAAATATTAATTGTAATATTAGATTGAATCAAGGTTTCCCCCTATCCCCTACCCATTTTAGCATATGCATTGATAAGTTAGAAGGTTGTTTAAAATAAATAGGTTGTACTAGCATGACCTTACCTAGAATAGTAATCATTGTACTTATCTACACTACTAATATCATTCTTATCACATGCTGCCCCTTTGATAGGATAAACATTTAAGAATTCTCAAGTACTTTTTCTCTAATATGGGTATGATTGTTAACGCTAACAAAACAAAAGCTGTGATTATCAAATCCAAAAGAAGTCACACTAATTGTGTATATGACAATAACATCTTGGTGGGAGTGTCTTCCTACAAAGATCTTTGAATTTGAAAGTTCAAAACCTGTTTAAGTGTAACAATGCATACAATTCTTAAGAAAAATTTAAGGTAAAAAATGGCACTCACACATAGTACATAGAAATATACCTTAGAAACCTTGAAGGGAAAAACCAACTTAACTTAGAGCTTCACCGCTCTATTTGTTTTCTTTTAATTATATTAATCATTCGTTTATAATACAATATATAAGCATGATTCATCAACATGCAAAGGCCTAATTCCCAAACAATAAGTAGAATACAATGGGTTGAAATCCATTGTTAAAAACAACTAAAACTGAGGCAAAAAGAATATAAAAAATGGGCTATCACACCACCCCCCCCCCCCCCCCCCTGGGGGTTCGAGGGTAGCGCCCTCGTAGAGAAAATTTAGGAAAAATTTCCTTGTAAAATGTTGTAATTTCATAATCATGACTTGGTCAATAATGGGTGATTTACAGGTCCATGGTTTTGTGTAGTCTATGGTATTTTACCATTATAATCCCTCTATAAACGGAAGGCATTGTAACACAGTCATGTATTGTATCATACCATGAGAGATTGAAGAGGAAGTTGGAATGGATATGATGCATTTTTTATCGCTTCCTTTTGTTGGACAACATAACAAAAGGACTAACAATTTTTGTGTGTATGTATCCCACCTTGGGTGAACCACATTATATCATTGTCTATATTGTTTTTTGTTGAAGTGTTTTATATGTGCATCTTATTTTATATTATTTCTCTGTGATCCTATTTTTATAAAATGTAAAACTTGGAGGATAAATTTTATTTAACCTCCGTGATAACCTCTATGTTATTTCCAACCAATAAAAGGTCATCAACATACAACACTACATAAAAATAATAAAATAAATCCAACCTACTTGCAATCGACACGGTGTTTAGCTTTGCTTCTCAAAAAATCCAAATCCGAATATATATGGGTTGAAATTCTAGTAACACATACTTGGATATTAATTTAGATCATAAAAGGACTTTTTTAGCTTGCAAATTAGCTCCTTCTTAGCCTTTACTATAAATACTATAGGTTTCTTCATGTAGATTTCTTCTTCTAGGTCCCCACATAGGAACATTGTTTTTACATCCATTTGTTCTACCTCTAGATCAACTGTTTCATAAAGAGACAATAGAAATCTAATGTAAGTCATTTTTTCAAGAGTGGAGCTTATATCTCACCAAAGCCATTTACCTCTACCTAAGAGTAACCTTTTGCTACTAGGAAATTATTGTACTTCTTGACTTTTCTCTCTGCATACAATTTCTTTTTGAACATCCCTTTTCTACCAATAGGTTTCCTTCCATAAGGCATTTTTACCAAATATGAGGCCTCACTTTTCTCCAAGGCTTTGATTTATTATCCCATGGAATTTGTCTATATTTTGCACTCTTAATCATTAAATTCCTCTTACACAGATCTAAGTTCATGATTAATAGAAAATAGAATAAAACTAGAGCTAAAATTAGGTGGAATATACCTTTAATCTAGCCTCCTTACACCGTCAAACATCCTTAAAACTGGATTTTGTGGTTCCACCTCATCATATGATTTAGATGGATCTTCCTCCTCATTTGAATCATATCCTTATATCAAAAAACATTTTATCTAGTCCTTTTTGTTTTGATTCATCCTCATTCCTCAAAGTTCTCTCAACTTCTCTGAATACCACATGTCGGTTGTACACAGTTTTCCTTGTTATAGGATTCCAGGGTTTGTGATCTTGAATTCCATCTCTATATCTAATAAATATACATTTCCCTTTTTTAACTATCCATATTTTTCCTTTTCTTCTTAGGAACATGCACAAAAGTAGTACACCAAAAAACTCTAAGATCTGCAACAGAAGGATTCTTACCGAACCATACCTCATGAGGAGTGTTTTCAATCAACACTAATTTTGGTGATATATTATTCATATAAGAGATACTATCAATAGCTTCAACCTAGAATTCTTGTTCTATCCCTACAACACTTATCCTACTCCTTGCATTCTCCATCAACGATATATTTATCCTTTATGCGAGCCCATTCTATTGGGGTGTATAAAAAAGTTGTATTTTGTCATGCTATGACTATTTATAGAACTAATAAAACTATTTAACACAAAAATCACCTCCATTGTCAGTTCTCAACACTTTTACTTTCCTTTATGTTTGGTATTCCACAAGAGATTTGAACTCATTTAATTTATTAAAAACCTCATATTTCCTTTTTAGGGAATACAACCACATTACAAAAAGATTATCTATAAATGATAGCTAATATTCATATCCTCCTAGTGATGCAATAGGTACATGAAAAAACACATCATTGTGTACTAACTCTAGGATATCCTTTTCTCATTAAAATCTAGTTTTTAATGAGATATTCCTTGAATCATCCCTTTACCTTGTAATGCTTGAAGGCCCTTGTCTATAATATGCCACAACCATTGATGCCAAAACATTATATCTCCTCCAAGGACATTAGGATATTTGATTTCTTCACATTTATTCTCATAAACAATAGAGTTTTTACATCCATTAGAGATAATGATGAACCCAAAAACTTGTATAGAGTTCCACACCAAACTCCCCTCATCAAAACCATTTCTCATGGAACCATTTTACTTTTTTTAATAGAGTATTTACACATGCATCACTCATTGTGATATCATATAGCAGGTTTCTAGCCATATTTGGAATGTACAAAATTTCAGGAAGGGCTCTAATCCTTTCGCAATAACCTCATTTTTACGCACCCTATGATTTTGGTTGGAAAATCATCTCTGAGGACATCCCCTTCATTATAAATTTCATACTCATAGAATCACTCTTATTAGGATTCATATGAAATGAAACACCCGATCAAATCAACCAATCATCACTTCCTAGTTGTGTACTTGTAGAAGCCAGATACACATCCCCTCCTTCCTCCAAGGAGGAATTTATTTATTTGGTTGGAGTATCCTTTGACCCTTTAACTCTTTCAATATTTTTTGATCTACAATATTCTTATAATTCCCATCCTTATTTCATTTCCAACATAATTTCTTCAAAGATTCTACCAAATATTTAGACCTTCCCTTAGATTCATATCTCTCCCTATAGACCTATTTTTCTGGTATTTGGGATGACCTTTCACTGATAAGGCATCCCTTCTATTAATTTCCATGGATTTTCTCTTCCTTTGGTAACAAGGATCAACTACATCCTCAAACTTCAATGCAAAGTAAGTATCACTACATATTGTTAGAACTAGATTATCCCAATAGTTTGGTAGAGAACATGACAAGTTAATACACTTCTCTTATTCCCCCATGTTAATATCAACAAAGGTTAGTTGATTTATTACAATATTGAATGAATTTATATGCTCTTCCATGGAGAAACCATCTTCCATCATGAAATTATACATTTTCTTTGACAAAAACAATTTATTTACTAGGGACATTGACTGATACAAATTGCCTAACTTTTCCCACAACTTATTTGAACTATCTTCTCTACATGCATTCGTTAGTATTGAAACGAAGAAACAAAGATGAAATATACTCATGATCTTTCTATCCAAATTATCCCAATATTTTTTCATCATAGAAATAGGTTTTATACCTGGATCCATGCCCCCTCATTCTTCCTTGTCTACTAGAAGATCCTCCATCTTGAGCTTGCACAACTCAAAAAGATTTCCATTCATTTTTTTATTTCCACTTTACAAGTACTTGCCATTATTTCATAAAAATATTCACCCCTACAATTCTCCAATCGAAACTAGGTTCTTACAAAACCAAAGATAAAGCTAAACCATCATCAACAAAGGTGCCCCCCCTGAAACCAAGCAATGGTATGATACTAACTAAAAGTTAAAAACATGTTTAACTGTAATATTTCATGCAATTCTTAGTAAAAATATAATGTAAACAATGGAATTCACACAAAGTACACATAGAAACCCCGAAGGGAAAAAAACTTAACTTAGAGATTAACCACTATCTTTGTTTATTTTTTCATTGTAGTAAATTCATATGTTTACAATACAATGTATAGGAATTCACCAACCTATGAAACCATAATTACCAAACTAGAATTAGATTACAATGGGATTAAAATTATTGGTCGAAAACAACAGTAAAATTGGGCAAAAACAGCCCAATTTTTTTTCTTGGGGGACCCACCCTTGAACCCCTAGATTGGAGCACACTGGCCCCTATTCCTCTAAGATAAGGTGGCTGAACCCCATTAACCCCCTCCAAAAGGTGTGTATTAATGCAAATAATATAATACATACCCAACATAATCAATATTCAACACAAGCTCTAATGGAACTAAAGCATTGAGAAAAGGATCAATGAAAGGCAAAAATTTTTATTTGGTATTGGAAACACCTATAGATTAGCAAACCTTGTGATATGGGATAAAAATAAATATTGTTTGAAACTCTAGTCACTCCCATTTTCTTGTAAAGTTGTGAATTTTGGGGATGCAACATCTCCATAGAATCATGGATAAAGATTGATAAAATCTAGAAGTCTTTCATAACATATAACCTCAAAATTAAAAGCTATAAAACATATCCTATTCTCCTTCTAGAAGTGATTATTCCACCCATCATGAGCATCACTATGGATAGGTACCTCACGTACAAGTATAGGATAAATAATATGGAATATCAGATACTTCCTAACATTACTTCAAAATCTAGTCAAGACCAACTATGGCTCAAGAGGGGTCAGTATAAAGCCACCATGTCTTGGTTAAATGAATCCGGGATTGAGGAAAATGCCACTTTTCAAGATATCAATAACATTAAAATTATTGTCACATGTAATTTTGAAGAGAAAATATGGGGTGAGAAATAATTAGAGACTAAAAGAAAATTAAGATACTATAATGAGGTCATGACCCTAATTTGGAATATCAAATTATCTTTCTATTTTAACTAGTGCAAATAAGAAAATCAATATAACCAAGATAAAAAAAAAACTCTCTGAGCTTCGTAGTGAAACAAGATGCTGAAAATTTTCTAAAACATCATGGGTAGAATATATTTTCCATCTATGTGAGACTTCAAGCATTGAGGAAAAAACTGACTTTCTCTTAGAATCCCTTTCTACACGCACATTAGATAGCAGTTTCACAGTCTTTTCTACAATACAAACATCCCTAACCTTCTAACATTATGGTGACGTAGGAAAATTTCTTTCTAATCTTTTTGGGCATAGAAATGAAATCATACAACAATGTAAGTAATCCTCTTAAGGTATGATAGACGAGAGTTGGTCTCAGTGGACATTAACTACCACCACCACCACCACCACCATCATCATAAAAACTAAATTTCATTGTTACTCATGTTTCAATTATTTTTAATATTTTCAATCAATAATAAAATCATAAAGTCATTGAAAATTATTTTTAAATTAAAAAATCAATTTAAATAATAAATTTCTTTTTGAATTTTTTCTTAGAGAAATTCATATTATGAAATTGAATTAATACAAGGTCAAAGAATTTTAATTTGAAAAAAATATACCCTTTACTTTGACAAAGATTTATTTAGTTTTATGAGGATGATACATACCTCAATGGGAACATGCACTTCACTACTAGGTTGATACATCCCTCAAGGATATATACATCATTGCTAGGTTGTCTAGAAGAAGGGAATATTTTTCCTAGTTTCCCAATCTCCCACCAAGTGTTGTGGGTGAGAGTCAAATTGCATATATTTGAAGATATTCTAGTGAGTAAATCATTGAATTTGGTGACTTCTAGTTTGTTAGCACATTTGATGTAAATGTGATGGTAATGTCTATAAAATTAAAAAAAAAAACAAAAAATTATATGGTAGTTGAAATGCTACCTTTCAAGGACATTGTTTTATCTTCTGCAGAATGTATCTTTCGTTGTTTACTAAATCAAGTGTCGTAAGTTGTGTTTCCATTTTATGTGTTCCCCTATATAATGATGATATGTTTATGTGATGTGGTTATGTTACTGGGATTTGTTATATGATTACTTTGCATGTCTATACTAATAACATGCATTTGTTGATGTTGGTTCAGTTATGTTTTACTTCCTATTTATAGGTCTTATCTTTTGTTTATGGTTTTATTTATGTAAAAAGGTTGAATTTCCTTTGAATTCCAAGAGGTGAAGTGGAGGGATTTTGTCCCTACAGGGTCCAATTGAAAAGGTAAGGTTTCCTACTTCTTTGAGGGGCTTACTTAGTTCATTACGAACTAATGCAGGATCCTACTCCTTTGCAGGTTATTCCGATGGTGAACTCTATCTATGACCATGGAAAGGAAAACATTCTATTGTACTACCTCTATACTACACTATCCTATCCAAGCTAGTGAAATGGAGGACTAAAGTCCTAAGAATAACTATACATAAGTTCTATGTTAAAGAAAACTTGAAAGCATATGGTTATATCTTTATGGTCATCATTATTGTTGTGCTTAAGGTTTTGAAACCTTATCCACCTTGATTGTTTATGGTAAATGATTTGTAAACCTCATGGTGAAATTCCTACGGTTTAAGGCATGATACAAATACCATGAAAAACTTTGTAACAAGTACCTTAGAAAACTATGGGGTTTACATACATGGTTTATGGCATATTTCATATGCCATAGAACTTTGGTTTAACATTGTATGGGAGGGTTTTCTTATGGGTTTACCACTAGGGTGGTGGAATATGCAACATTCACATGAGCTTGAATATAGCTCTGTGGGTTTTGATTTCATGGGTAGTGGAGGATAGGGTTGCTCTTTAACTTCTCTTGGGAAAACGTGGGCAAGAAGCCTCAAACAATGGACTTGGTCGATATGTGTTTCATTTGGTTTGCTATTTGGTTTTCTGATTGGTTTCGAGCTCTTGGGAGATAGGATGGAAGGTGCAACAACCTTTCCTCTTGCTTGGTAGGTATGCTCTTGATGTGGTCTATGACATTGAAATGGTTTGTTTGCTTTCGTTGAGGTTTAGAATACTTCTCAAGCTTTCTATGTTGTTTGGTTTATAGGTGGCAGGGGTGGCTCAAACGTAGATTCGTGGGGCTCTAAAGGTGGCCTGCACAACCTCCAAGCGATAAGCCCTACAAAAATGCAAAGGCCCTTACCTTTGGCTGTTTAATTTGGTAGAGACTTGAGCTCTGGGTTCGAACCATTAGCGTTGTGTAGTTTCGATTGTTGGGTTAATAGTTTGGGTCCTTTTGATAGTTTGGGCATCCAAGGGATGCGAATATATTTAGTATTTTTTATGTAAATTCATATGTAAAGATTTGTCGAAAATCTTGACTATTCAGAGAATGGTTTGGCTTTATGTAGACTAATTCATCGTTCGCAATGTTTTGTAAATTGTTGGGTTTAATGTTGTAATAGAAAACTACAGGGTTAACTTTAATTGATGCGTTTGATTGGTTTCAGAGTTCCATTGCTTGCAATGGAATGATGTATATCATGACCATGTTATTTCACATTTTATGCATTATATTTGTTGGTGTATGAATTAATAGTTCTCATGGCTAGGGCTTCACCTTATGACCATGAGCTTGGAAGCTGGGCTCGACCCTTAGGTGAATACGTAGCCTGTACATATGGTTTCAGTGTTTATTAAAAGATAAGATGGTCTATCTATTGATTGTAGATATTTAAATAAGCATATGAGGATGTGGTTTCACATTACGGTCATGAGCTTGGAAGCTTTAGCTTGGCCCTTATATGGATATGCAACATGCAAATATAATAGTTAATTTATATGATTGTGAATTTGGTTATGTGAGAGTATATCATATTTGTTTGAGTGTTGGTTTATATTGAAACGCTTGTGGGCATCCTGAAAGAAGAAACCCTTACTGTGTATGTTACAACATTTATAATTTTTTATTTATCAATGGTATCTACAGGATTTGATCCTGGGATTTTAATTAATTTTGATTTGTGGCTAACGTTTACACCTATAGTTTTCAATCCTGGGTTGGTTTATGAGATATGTTGGTAGATTTTGGTTGTGAATTCCACCAGATTCAATCCTAGGTCCAACTATGTTTGTTAATAAATTGGTTTATATAAATGGTGAGTTTGGTCTGTAGTTTTTGTTTAATGTAGTTTTGATATATTTGGAATATGAATTTTCCTATGGTCAAACCTTAGCAGGTTTAGATGGCTGGGATTTGTGTAAAATATTGTGTAATGGGATTTATATGAGCCTTATGTCACAATTAATCCTATAGAGGACTCGATGGTTGGTTTGGGTTTATTACAACTTATAATCATTATGGTTTAACATAGATTTAATGTTTATGTTTGAAATTTGTGAACATGGTTTACGATATGTTGTTTATGTTTGAATTTATTACAGGAAATGAAAACATATGTGATGGCAATATGAAATATTTGAGCGTTGGAAATATAAGTTTAGAGTTGGACTTTTAATGATGTGATATATTCGATTTATGGTTTAATTTAATTCTTTTTGTTGATAGTTTATTAATTATTTTAACATGTTTTGAACCTAGGTTGAGTTTCTAAAACTCAGAGATTTGACCTCTAGTATGTAGGTTTATAATTGTGTTTATCTTTATCAAAGTTATGTTTAAATCTTCATCTAAGTTTGAACAATATACAACTTCATATATTTATCTCAAATAATCTAAAGTTTTAGTCTAAAATGAACTTTGATAGATAGTTAAACAAATACAGAGAAGACTTAATCTAAGATATGGCTGAAAGACCATAACAAGAATAATATTGAAAGACTGTAGACTTTATTTTCCTAGGGTTTAGATGCAAGTAACTCCTTTTTTTAGGTTTTGTCAACAATCAGGAAAACCTAGCTGAGCAAACATATAATTTATAGATTTTCATTCAAGAGTACAAACCATTCATTTAATAAGAAAAATGTATGAATTGTAAGGAAGATAAAAACCTCATACCTACAATTTGGAGCTATTTTAATGGATAGAACCCTGCACACTCAAGTACATTGAATTAAAAATAACATAGGCAATTCTGACCTCAGATCTGTTAACCGAATAACTTAGGAACTACCACGTTCCACCCAACCATGACCCGAAACCATTCATGGTTTCAATCTGGATCCCTGCACTTTGGTTCGAACATGAAAGTAGTCTAGAGCTCCTAAAGGTAAGGCTTCACCTATCTGGGATAACAGTTCTACACCAGATTGCTTTTCCTTTTTGGAAAAATGCTCTCCAAGAACTTTCAGGAGAATAATGACCAGATAGTATATCATGAGAGAGAGAGATAGATCCCTAAGAATTTCTTTGGCTTGGGTCTTAATAGACAAGCTTTTGGAAAAGGGACAGTTAAATTTTAGTCAAATCAAGAATCATTTGTTTTCTTGAAATACTATTTTGTTCACTTTATGTAAAATTAACATTTGTTCATCCTAACTTAGGAACTCTTTGACTATTTCTTACTTTGACTCTTTTAGGTACTAATATATTTTAATTATTTTAGTAAATAATAATACACAGATCCTTCAATTATTATTTATAGGTATTGTTATTAATACATATGCTTACTCTTTCATTCATACCATATATATATATTATTGTTTACAAATTTACTTTGGGCATCATATAGCATGATCCCAAAAACATGGTACTTTCTTTAGCTCATAGTCACTTCTTTATTAAGTCCTTCAGGTAGGGGTTATGTCAACTAGGTTAGGAAACTCTAAACCTCCTTGCATGTTGGATTACCTCGTATATCGTTGTAGTTCTTAACTACTTGATGAGACACATAAATTCAAAATTTTATTTAATCAACTTAACCAGCATAGATCCAAATCCTCGGCTCTATTAAGCGCCGAGAGGGATCAAATTTTTGGCGTTGTAAACATCTCCTTAGAATTATTGCACTCAACTATAATTTTTTGTGTGATTCAGACCAAAAGACACATCTTTTTATTTAAGGTCGTTATATAATATTTAATACTATTTATGACACACATATAAAATTTTATATTATTTTTTATTTTGTTAGGAAAGAACATTACAACATCTCCCCCATACATGGTTTTAGAACCATGCACTACTACATTTTGATTCAAAATCCGAAGGTTACTTCCGACGGCGTGTGGATTTTTTCTTTTAACTGTACCAAAAATCACAAAGACAAATTTTTTTTTTGAAATTGTGGTCATCAGCGTCGCTTAAGCGACGGCTAGGCTCAATAAGCGTCGCTTAAGCGACGGATTTCCTCATAAGTGTCGCTTAAGCGACGGCTCTCCAAATCGGTCAACCTTTGAAATAAGAGAAACCCCTTTTCTCATTTGTCCCTTTTTTCATTTACTCGTCGCTTATGTGTCGCTTAAGCGACGGCGCTTCAAAATGGTCAATTGGAAAAAAGAATACAAGGCGCTTTGATGTGATTTGTGCTATCGTGGTGGCATATACAGTGGTCGTATTGAATGTCGTCTCTTATCATTCAAACCCCTGTTCTCATTTACCATTTTCAAATGTGTATGGGGTCACTCTCACCATTGCCAAGCACCCAAGAAACGGAGGAGGAAGAATCAGAGGACCAGCAGAAGTCTGATACAAATCTCAGCAAACCTCTGGTACAAATATTTTTCTTTCTTTCTTTCGGCCAGCAGTGTTATGCTATCTCTGCATGCTTCTGTTATCGCTTCCACCATTTTATTTAGGATTGGTATCTTTGAAGAACAAATGCGTTTTGGAAAAGCCCTAATTTTGACGAATGAATTGGGTGTTGCAGTGCAAAGTTTTGTGTAACACTTAGCCCAAGAATCACAATGAGGCCTGCCCAAATGTATACAGTATGTTTGATTGCTTTGGTCTTTGTATACCCAACTGAGGCCAGGGGATTGAGTAAACTCTGGTCTATCATAGATGTTGATCTGTTAAACTCTTCAACAAATACAAATACAAATACGGATGAGCCGGTCACTTATCTGTGGCCTATGCCTAAAAAGTCGAGCAATGGCAATATGACCATAGCAATTGATCCAGATTTAGTTCTTGTTATGCAAGGAAATGGTGGTCATTCAAGACTGCTTCGGGATGCTTTTGCACGGTATAAACAGATAATACTCGCTCATCATGTCAAGTTTTCTGATCAGAGCGGTGCTCGGCAAGCTCAGTATGGAATTGGCAGGCTGATCATAACTGTTTCCTCTGCTGATGAGACTGTAAGTAGGATTATTTTGTCTGAGCCCCTTCTGTATTACTATTATTCTTTATATAGATATTTAACCTAGTTGCTAGGTAATTTTTGATCCATTCACACCAGTCGTATATATAAATGAAGGATGTTTGCAATAAAAGTGGCAACTATGATAGGTGGAATTTCCTCATGGCAATAGACGTCAGGGTTTCTATTGGTGGGTGCATCCGCCGATGGATTTAGGTTCTCTGTTATCTAGGCCTTCAGCTTACTTCTCTAGGTTTATGATCTTGGTTACTTTTCTCGTATAGTAGTTTATCTATACCTTTCAGCTTTTATGAGAGTCTTTGGCAGTTCACTATTTTCCATTTTAATATATTGTTGATAGACTTGATATGGCTTCAGTTATGGATCCGTATCCGTTTCTAGGAGGTTTTAAACTTTTAAGTTTCAAGCTCTATCCATATTGTAATTGTCACCGTTGGTTGGCAATGGCCAAAAGGGAATTGAAATTACATATACAATATTATATTACATTTTATTACTGACATTCCACATGCCCGACTGA